>QMIH01000584.1:283056-303415 GCA_003987875.1 Clarias batrachus | reverse complement strand
ATATATAGTACCCAAGATTTTCCAGGACTAATACACCTATCAGAGATGTAATCAAAGTCACAAATGAATTGGCAATTGGGATGCTGGGAAGTGCCACACCCATGAATTAATGCTAAGACTGTGTAAACACTTTTTCCGTTAAATTTCGAGATTTGCATGCTCGGCTGTGCTTAGTGCACACATCAAAGGGCATTTGACAGATGCGTCTGGTGCTCATTAAAGCTTCGTGGTCTTCCGCACTGAGTGAACACGCACTGCTCGCACCACGACTCTCGCCAATACCCAACAGGCAAAGATTCCCACCCAGCCACATGCTGTTTTCCAAACACACATCTTTATTTCTCTACAACCGCATTTCCTGATAGGCAGCAACATTTTCTAGATCTGTTGCTTGGACGTGTTTATTATTCCTGCAGACCACAAAACCGTCTACTGTCTTACAGCAGTACAGATTATATACTAACACACAACTTCATGAAATATCTATATTAATAGTAGCACGAAGACTACAAACCTGCACTTTAGCTAGCAGGCGAAGCTTAGCAGTAAAGTGTTTATGTGTTTAAGTGTTTTATGGTGATTTAAAAATACTTCAAGTAAACCTGACAGCTTCATGCCTGTTAGCTATATTTCTATTTTAAAAAAGGAAAAAGAGAAAAGATTATCATATACCTTAATTTGTTTCCCTGTGTCCTGTCCTGTTAATGCTAGCTGATTAGCATTAACAAAAAGGGCTCACGTATGAGATTGAGCAAAGACATCCTTTCAAAAAATCTTGTTGAGACTGATATCCTAAGCTAGCTGTCCAGGATTAACAGTATACATGATCGCATTGTATTATATAAAATGTAAAAAATCCTCTCAACTGAGTTAACTGGATAGTGCTAACCATAAACATTATACAAGTTGAGCAAAAAGTCATTCCCTGACTGTATGTTTAATCATTATCTTACGAACTATGCTTGATAGCTTCTCTAAGAAATCCTGTCACCTCAGCTCTACTTAGCTATTTTGCTAATGGAATTTGCTACAATGAAATTTAGCATATCTTAGATACTGTAGCTTCAATGTTAGCATTGTAGATCATATAATTTGTTACATGTCTAAAGAATGCTCCCAGAAATTCTGTCAGTTAGCTAATTTGCTAGCAAAAGCAGTGAACATTTTATGAATACTCTCAGCTTTGCTAATTATAATTAGCATTAGCATTAACAGTGAATTTGATGCTAATGCTTATTAGATATGCTTTAGAAATCCTCTCTTAAATTGTCTCAAGCTCATTAACATGAAAATGTTTAAATATATTAGCTAAAATGTATGTACTTTCTCAGGTTTGTTGACATTAATCAGCTGGCTAGCGCTAACATAAACATTATACAGAGTGAGCATAAAGTCCATTAATGGTTATGTTTAATGTTATGAATCATACAGTAAATACTGTACATGTTCAATGCTTGATTAGCAGCATTAACTTTTTGTGTTATGACTTTATTACTAGCAAACGTAATTAAAATCACTTGCTCATTACATTTTGTTTGTTTGTTTGTTAATAAATAGAGAATGATGTTGAATAAAAACTCAGGATTTTGCTCAAACTCTTTCGTCTAGCCTTACCATCTGCATGGGAAGAGTGTTCAGCGCCCAGCGCTCATAATTGGAAGTGCCTTGGCAGACTGTCAGTTTTTTTCCCTTTTTGTTGAGTCAAATTACTCGACTCATGTGAGTTAAGGTCGGCTAAACCAAGTTGGAGGCTTGTCACCAGTAAATTGGCTCACTCTGGAAGTTCCTCGCCTCATATATTTCAGAAAAAAAATGAAACGTACCCTTTCCTGTGTGGCCGGAGTTCGTTAACGCTTTAAACACAGTGTTTATCTCCGGAGAGAATATTTACTTGTTTATGGCTGTCAGAAAGCGGTCAAGTGCAGCGACGATGCAGTTAAGAGAAATGAGCCTGGGTGTGGAAATGCTTTTTCTAGATCAAGCAAGTGGTTGTGTAATTAAAATGACTGTTTACTGAAGCCGTCAGTGTGTTAGCAGGTGTGTGCTTTTAGAGGGAAAAAACTAGAACCTGAAATGAAATGAAATGAAATGAAATGAAAGCTTTGAAGTGTCTATAAAGGATACTTTTCTATGTTAGAGAGAGCTGGGAGTAGAAACAAACCATCTTTACCTATATGATATATTGGTTCGATATTGCTGGCTTTTTTCCAATGTCAAAATGTTCATGCAAGATCTTGTATTTATCCTGATGGGGTCAATCCATTAAAAGTGACCAGGAGCCTGGTGCGCCATGATTAGTATTGGTTCAAATCCGGGTCACGGCAGTTGAGCAAAGTCCTTAAACCTCTCTGTTCCAGGGGCACTGTATGATGGCTGACCCGGCGCTTTGACTTCAGTCTACTAATAAAAAGCTGGGGTATGCAAAGAATAATGAATTTCACTGTGCAGTAATGTACTGTATAATGTGATGAATAAAAATCTGCAATCATAGTTCCTAAAAAACAACTATATAAAAAAAATCCTAAATGCTGCTATTGGAGTTGTGTTTTCTTTGAGATAATCATGATTTAAGAAGTCAGTTCATACACAGATCTTTGAAATGTTAAAGAATCTTAGCTCCTAAAAAGGGTTCTACTTGAAAAGGGTTCTAGTAAGGAAAGAAGGTTAGGGTTGTATCTGCTGTAATAGGCTAAATAGCAATAGAGCAACGTTAAGAGTTCCAGATCCAGGCTTCTAGGAGTGTGTGTAAAATACACTGAAAATGGAATTAAATATAGAAATAGAAAATGTTTGGAGAACCCAGCCGTATGTTTAGAGCTTATTAGTGGCTACATCGGATTAGTTATAAATTCTCATGTGTAATTCAACATTATGGTTCTCCTTTTCAGCACTGCACACAGCTTGAACTCAGGTGCAATGGAAATCTGGAATCTACTTCTTGTTCCTCTGGGGGGGGGGACACTTGAAAGTTCAGGGTAGGATATTAGCAGAGTTATAAAAAAAACCCTTGTGTTGGAGGAGTGTACCTCATATTGATTTTAATCATCATTGTTGTGTAGATATTTTAAGCAAATTCATTCATCGATTTGTCTGGAGTGAACGCAGTAGTCCCGACAAGACAGCTGTTTTACATTTGGCAAACACTCTCATCCGGAGAGACTTACATTTACCTCAATTAAACCCTTGAAATCTGGAAGACTGGTGGGATTTGAACTCAAGACCATCTGGTCAGCCTTAACCACTACTACTGATCTTTCGGAGCCCATCCCAGGAACACTGTGCAGGAGGTGGGAATACACTCTTGATGTTGATGCCATTTTATAACAAGGCACCATGCACACACAGGGACAATTTAGAGTATCTAATCCACCTAAGCAAGATTAAGTAGATCAACAGGATTTAAGATGGTAAGTTGCAGCCGGGTGCTGCTAATCATAAGCCCTTAATTTATTGATCATTTGCAGGTGTGCAGACCTCTTTAAAAGCAGAGGTTTTGGCAGTTTGCTGGTCTGGAGCAATCAGGTGTGTGTTAATACGAAGCCAAGAGAGAAAGACATAAGCAATGGTCTTAGACAAGCAACTGTTGCTGCACATCAATCTGGAAAGGGTTATAAAACCATTTCCAAACAATTTGGAGTTTAATGTTCTACAGTGAGAAAGATTATTCACGAGTGGAAAGTATTCAAGACCATTGCCAATCTTCCCAGGAGTGGATGACCCAGCACATTCACCCCAAGATCAGACTGTGCAATTCTCCAAGAAAGAATGAAACAGATCCTACAGGCCTTACTGACCATGTTAAATGTTAAAGTCCATGACAGAATAATTAGAAGAAGTCTGAACAAGTACGGTTTGTTTGGAAGGGTTGCCAGGAGAACGACTTTTCTGTCTAAAAAGAACAAGAAAGCATGACTAAAGTTCTCAAAACAGCAGCTGAACAAACCACAAGGCTCTGGAACAATGTTCTATGGACAGATGAGATCAAAATGGAGTTGTTTGGCCTTAATGTCCAGTGCCTCAATCCCCTTATACTCAGCAGTGGATGGGTAATGATTTGGGCTTGTTTTGCAGCTACAGTATCTCGGCAACTTGCGGTCAACAAGTTAACAATAAACGTTTCTGTATACCCGAGTATTCTAGAAGGAAATGCGAACCATCTGTAACAGGAATATATTCTGAATGGGATACCAGTTCATTGCAGAACCAAGTTTATTACTGTATAAGAAACTAAAGAGCAACTGGGCTCCCGAGTGATGCAACTGAAGTACATTCGTCCAGCGGTCGCAAGTTCGATTCCAGGATGGTGAGTTGGGATTGGTGATGTTACAGCCATCGGTTGCTAGGAGTCTAGAGGGAATGGCCATGAGGAGGTTGGGAGGAGGGACGGCATACTGGCACTCCCACATCAATTATAGACATTGACACTAGTCTGTGAGCTCATACAAGCGAAAGGGGTGGACAGCATATAAGTGTGTGTTACATTGCTCCATAAAGATGTGTGAGCAGTAGTTTGTAAAGATGTAGCCAGAGGTTTCATGTGCGTCTGAAGAAACATGCACTTCCTGGTTGGTAGCTGTCACTGATTAGGGAGTGCCCTAACAAGACGGGTGGGGAAATAGAACATAACTGAATTAGGGAGAAAATCAGGAGGAAAAAATAGAGAGCAATAAAGAAAAAAAAACTGACTTATTAACATGAAGCTAATTCTAACACACTAATAAATAATTCATAGATATATTTTTTTCAAATGAACAAATCCGTCCATCCATTAGTGGCAACAAGCCCATTAGTGTGGACTTGCACTGCCTTTGCTAACACATATCTGAAAACCTTGAAATGCACTGCTTGAGATGGGACCTACTGTACTTAAGATGCCTGAGGAGCTTAACAAGACTGAAAATGATTGAGTTTAATTTAGTTTAGATAAAAGCTGTCTGGGATTAGACAATAAAGTCTTATGAAAGTACAGGTCTAAAACATCCAACAAAAATCACCACCAAAATCATTACAATCATACTGTAAAAGCCATAATTACAATTATAATTAAAGTAATATACCACTTTATCCTACAGTTTATACAGGCTCGCGGGGGCCTTGGGGCACGAGGCGGGGTACACCATGGACGGGGTGCCAATCCATCGCAGGACACTCAGTCACACACTTTGGGAATGCCGATGGCAATTATATCCTAACCTGCATGTAGGAGAAACCCATTGAGGTCGGCGAGAAACTCATGCACACAGACCCGAGGTGGGAATCGAATTCAGAACCTGGACATGCAAAGCAACAGTGCTAACCACCAAGCCACTCTGTTGCTTCCCACTAATATGGTAAGTAAAGAAATAGGTAAAATATTTATTAAAGTACATATCCAGCATCACCTAAACCCGAAATTTCCACAAGCCAGGCTTTTACTTGATTTTTTTTTTAACTGGCTGTTTTTTATTTATTTATTTATTTATTTATTTAATATTAACTGTTTCCAAATTTTGCTCATATTCAAACAAGCAGCATCTCTGGTTTAATGAGCGTCCCTGGGAGATCTGTATATTTATATATAAATAAGTATTATAGACCAGACTAAAGCTGAGTGTGAAATCTGACCTTTTGTGTGGATTAAATGTCCTGCTTGGGGGTTTGACTGCTGGATGAGTTCCAGCTCGTGCCACTCCTCTGACATCTTTATTGAACCTCGCGTCTCCATTCACAACTCTGACGATCCCCGGCGAGGCTCTGACGAAGTATTTCTCGCGTGGAAGCGTGCGTGCCCGCGTGCGTGCGCGCGTGCAACGCGCGGGACTGCCTCCTCACCGCGCTCCCTGCGTCACCGCGCGCGCCCGAGCACTTCATTTATCTCACCCGCGCGGAGCCTCGTGTCTGTCTGGTCCTCCTGCGTAAAGGTAGGAGAGACACTTTCCATCCATTTCAGGACGCGTAGGGGAGGAAAAAAAAAACACTGAAACTAAAAAGTGGAGTGGAATGAATGATGGCACCTTTGTTCACTTTTATAGCGGAGATAATAAGACAATTTTACGCTTTTTTTATTTACTTTTTTTCTTTTTAAATGTATAGAGGAAATGAATTCGAACATTTAAAATGCAGAGGTTTGATCAAGCTGCTGGTTGAAATCAATTTCCTCATCTGTAAACTGTTGATCATTGTGTGTGTGTGTGTGTGTGTGTGTGTGTGTGCCGCTCCCCTCTTCTCATCTCTCCTCTCCATTCTGCGCATCAGGTCTCCTCCATGCCATTGAAGTGTTCAGAAGCGCACTGAAGATGGCCATCCACGTGGAAGGGCTGGTGGCGATCGTCATCTTCTACCTGCTGATCCTCGGAGTGGGAATATGGGCCGCCTGGAAGAACAAGAACTCCGGCGTGGAGGAGGGCGCGGACCGCAGTGAGACCATCATGGTCGGGGGGAGAGACATCGGACTGTTTGTGGGAGCGTTTACTATGACCGGTAGGACTCCGTGTGAACGCAGGGCACGTGCTTAATCCATGTGAAGACATAAAGGATTTAAAAATATATATTATTATAATTATTCCAAACTTTTTTTTTTTCCAATCTCCTCACTAAGGAAACCTGTGCGTTTTTGCGCGCCGGTAACACTGTTGAATAAAACAGAGACTTGGTTATTGATAGAGAAAGCGTTAATCAATGTTAAAGAAAAAAAATAGTCCTTTGGGAATGTAAGTTTAATCTTGTTGAATGAAGAGGAAACACATAAGACTGTTCTTACTGTTCTACACTGACTTGTTATCAGACAAGGGAACATCATTGTCTATACTGTATATTGTACTGTATATACATCTATTTATTCTCTCTCTCTCTCTCTCTCTTTCTCTCTCTCTCTCACACACACACGAAGATTGATGTGATGCAACTTTAATTAGATTTGAAATATTTAAGGCTAAGTGAACTTTATGAATAGTCCAATTATAATTATATTATAATATATATATTATTATATACATACAGAGAGAGCGAGAGAGAGAGAGAGAGAGAGAGAGAGAGAGAGATTTTTTCATAATCACCTTATTCATAATTTAAACTTAAATCTGCCTATCCATAGATATGTATCCACTATCAATCTATATACTGTATTTCTATACGATTCCACGCTTTATTTTAGATACACTTTCGATATCCTGAATTATTAAACATTTCTGTATTTCTACATTTTATGCATTTAGTTGTGATGTGTTAAATATGTGTTTAAACCGTGTGTGTGTGTGTGTGTGTCTGCATGGTGTATTTGCAGCTACATGGGTGGGAGGTGGATACATAAACGGCACGGCTGAGTATGTGTATCTACCCGGGTACGGCTTGGCCTGGGCGCAGGCTCCGTTTGGATACGCCATGAGTCTCGTACTGGGTAGGATGACTGAATGATTAATTGGTTATGGGTGGGATAATTAATTGATTAGTTAGTTAATTATTTAATATCCTCCTGAGATTAGCACTCTACTGTTGTGTACACTGCATTTCTACTGACAGTTTCTATGTATTTGTAGCTGATAACTATATTAATAAGAATGATGAGTTATATTTATATCTATATATTGAGAGAGATTATTATATTTACAGTATAAGAATGATATGTAAAGGAATCATACCTAACAGACCTCATATCAGGATGGTACAAGGATGCACTGTATATACAATAGGAAAATGTCATGTCCTATTCTTATGAGGACATTCAAGTCTCGAGAGGATATAATAATAATAATAATTATTATTATTATTATATTTTAATTATATTTATATTATTTATATATTTTAATTATATTTAAATATTTATATATTTTAATTATTTATTTTAATATTATTCATTTTAATTATATAATATTAATAATAATTATTATTATTATTAATATTGTGCTCATGCGATCCATCCAATCACAGCTCATCATCCTCATCATTATCTTTTCTCTGTTCTTAATGACATTAAACTCTCTCCTGACGTTAAGGTGGCCTGTTCTTCGCCAAACCCATGCGCTCCCGTGGCTACGTCACCATGTTGGACCCTTTCCAGCAGTTGTATGGAAAGCGCATGGGTGGCCTGCTCTTCATCCCTGCGCTCATGGGGGAGATCTTCTGGTCGGCCGCCATCTTATCGGCCCTCGGTAAGGAAGACATGGAGCTCAATCAATGCGGGAAGCCTGAATTAGAAAACCAATAACCCATTAGTTGCACAGAGAGGAAAGTTTCAGAAAAACAGCTGGTTTTGGAGCGGTTGCACCACAGTCATGGAAGTGAAGTCTAAAAGATTAACAACCAGCATCATTCTCCTTTTCTTCGATTTTAATATTAGACATTTTCACAACACTGGTTGCACTGGTTCATTGATTTTGGAGGAATAACGTTGTGGCTATTTAATTACTGTATATAATAATGCATTCATTAAACTTGTGCATTAGTAAGCTTTCGAAGCTTTTGGCATCCAACAGTAGGACAGAGGTTCCATTTCCATGTCCTGGATTATCCCTGTCCTGCATAGTGTACAGCTACATGGCTGAACATAAAAATAAAAACAAAAGAATAAAAACCCTCTAGGGGCAGTGCTGTCTCAATGTGTTAAGGCTCTGAGTTACTGATCGGAAGGTCGGCAGTTCAAGGCCCTTAACCCTTGTCTGGTCCAGGGACGACCTAGAATGGCTGACCCTGTGCTCTGACCCCTGCCTGCTAACAAGAAACTGGGATATGTGAAGAATTTCTGTAATTTTTCAGTAATGTATACATGAACTTAATTTACATGTAGCTGAGAAAGAACAAAATTTAAATCATGGTGATACTGTGGATGTTGCTCAAGGACCCTTAAGGGCCCAAAAGGGGCCAGTGTTGGGATTTAACCTCACAATCTTTTAAAAGTAGCCCAAATATCTTATTATATTTTAGCGCAAACAATTAAGAGATTAACCAGCTAATTATCAGTGCTTCAAGGGTTCAATTTTGCAAATCATTTAGTCAATACATTTAGTCTACACTGTTTTGAGCTTAAGGTTTTTCCCTGAATTTAATACTCTCCAAATTCTAGTTAGATGGAAATAAATGATTTACAGTTAATAAGAGTGAACTATAAACAATTATCAATCAAATGAAGTGTAATAAAACCAAAAGAAACAGGAACATTTATGGAAAAATCCAGGCCTGTGGAATTTCACCTGAATTATCACGAGGTGTCGACTTTAAACGCCTGTCTCCTTCTTAATCAGACACTGATGCTTTTTCCCCTAACAGGAGCCACGCTGAGCGTCATCGTGGACATTGATATTAACATGTCGGTCATCATTTCTGCCCTCATCGCCATTTTCTACACACTGGTTGGTGGTGTTTACTCGGTGGCCTACACAGACGTGGTTCAGCTCTTCTGCATCTTTGTGGGACTGGTACTTTTCATTCATTTGACTCCTATGTCCTGTATAGTTGTGGAATTTGGCAAGATTTGCAAGTTATGCCGCAGTCTAATATCAGAAAGTAGGAGTAACAATAAATGAGCCGATTTTTGGATCAGTTTGGATAAAGTCTCTGGCTCGCTGGAGGTTTTAAACAATTTACTTATAACCATTATACAGTACATGTTTCTTTTTGGATCATTTATCTTCCCCATGTTGACATGACAATGGAAATTATTATTATTATATTTCTAACATCATATTTATGCCCACAGGAAATTGATGATTTAATTACTGCTTATGAGTTCCCTTGAGTAAAATGGGTCATTCTGTGCCAGTTTTTTAAAAAAAAAATGCTGAGTGACCATCTCAGACTCTGATGAAAACTTGCCAGAATAAACTGTATGGGGAGTCGGCGAAAACGGAAACGGCAAATTTTAATTGAACGATTTATATGTGAATTTGTGCATTTGTGATTTGTAACAGTAATTTGTGAGGGTTTTCTAAACAGTGGTATTCTAAAAAGTGGTATTCCAGAGTAACATTTGCCATTCTTTTACAATATGGCGTGAGCTGAGATAGATCACAAACAAGTTATGAGATTCTGAAAATCAGGTTTCGATTTGGCTTTTTTTTTTTCTTTTTCTTTTTTCGGATTTTCGGATGTAGTTATCATTTTACTGTACTTTTATTATTTGAAAAAAATACTATACAGTAGGCAAATGCAAAAGTAGTCAAACTCAACATAATATCTCAGAGGAGTAGTTATCTCAAAATGGCCACAAGGAAAATAACTGTGTAGATAGATAGAAATGACAATGAAATTTACACAGCTGTACATATATTATATAAATATATTGCCCTTTGAAAACCCATGAAAGGTGAAAAGTGCATGAAACGAGGTGTAAATTGTCATAACTTATCGGAAGAGAGTCATTTTTCAATGAACATTTAGTGGTTTCCAGTTACTTCCATAAGGTAGGTTTTGGCAAGTTTTTTTTTTTTTTTTAACTCAACATTTGAGGTCACCTGAGAGGCACTGGTTGAGTTGTTATGGGATGACTGTAAAATAAATTATATAAGATGTGTTACATTTTTTTTTTTATTTAAGTTTTTTAAATTTTTCGCATCACTTGTGGGTTGGTTTAAAATTTTTTTTTTATTAATTCATATATTTTCTTATGCCTCAGACACAAGTACCATCTGTCTGTGTGTCTGTCTGAGATTCTCATTAGCACAATATCAGAATATCTGTAGGAGTAACATTGTAACCTGCGGATGAACTGATTAGAGTTTGGAATTGATCCAAACTTGGTTGTACAGTAGCAAGGACAAATGTCTTCCTTCCCTTTGGAGGTACATTTTAACGATATCAGAGGCATGCAAATTAGCAATGAGAACAACTGGACTCTTTAGCTTTGATTTCTAATTACCTTACAATAAATACAGTATACGTCAGTTAAAGCTTGACGATCTTTTAGTGCACAAGTAAGATAATTAACTATTAAGCTCATTAATTCATCATTATTAGGGATGCCAGTACTACAGAAAGTTAACATAAGAGGCTTCATGATCAAGAATCTTGAATGTGAAAGAAACTCATTTTCAAGATGGACTGATCGATACGAGTCTTTCAAGAGATGAACCTAAATCAAAAATGTGAACAAAGCAAATGAAAGTGTTTATGTTCTGTCTGCAGTGGATCAGTGTCCCGTTTGCTCTGTCGAACCCTGCTGTGTCTGACATCGGCCTGACTGCAGTGAAGCAGCTCTACCAGGAACCCTGGCTGGGCTCGATCGTAAGCTCAGATAAATGGATGTGGGCAGACAACTTCTGCCTTCTGGTGAGTGTAATTCACTGGAAAACTAGTCATTACTGCAACACGTACATTTTCTATAGCGAAGATTGAACAGAAAAATGCTTTAAATATAATATTATATGTGTGACAGTCTGAGAAAACCTATAGGATAATAAAAGAATTTTGGAAAACAGCCAAAATCATATCATACTGGAACTTAACAGCTTTAAATACATTTCTATAGAATTAGGTTTGTATCAAAAACACAAATTAATAAATTGAAAGTGAAACCTTTGCAGAGCAGAAAAAAACTAACATTAACATTAAATGCACAACAAAAAAAAACTTTATTTATTATTTATTTACATTTTTGACCAAAGTAACAAGGAAATGTTTCTATCAAGGGTGTTCAAGTCACTCTGGGTACTTTCCTATAGATTACTATACTTGAAAATCATTGGATAACTTTTTGCCAACTTTTGGAAATAACACATCTGTCTGTGGGAACTATACACACACTCGTTCACCAACACCACTTGCACACATTAATACACTTGCATACAGTCCTCACCTCGGTCCAAGCCATTTCCACATGTTAAAGGAGTTCCTGGGAGGCCAGCGTTTCAGACATGAAGCAGACAGTCCAGACATGGTTCCGGCTTACTGATATCATCAGAACTTTATATCCTGATGGTATCCAAGCACTAGTGAAACACTAATGAGTGCATTAGTCTGGCAAAGAAATGAAGGGAGTTTTATCGCTCATACTGTAACTTTGTTCTGTTTGTCTGCACAATCGGAAGTCCTAGTTTGACTTGAATGCCCTACATAATTATTTTCAAACTTTGCCTCAATTTTTTCTGCAAATATATTTTTTATACAAAAACTGACTAAAATTGTTTGAAAATCATATGATATACTGTACATGTAGCAAACTCTTATCAATATACAGTGGAACCTTGGATTACGAGCATAATTAGTTCAGGAAGTGGGCTCGTATTCCAAAACACTCGTAAACCAAATCATCATTTCCCATAAGAAATAATGAAAACTCTAATTTTTCGTTCCACAGCTCCAAAAAATAAATACATAAAAATAATTAATGCAATCTATAAAATGAAAATAAAACTAATTAATCTGCACTTTACCTTTAAAAAAAGTACAAATAAATCCTGACAGATAAGTGTTTCCGTTGGTGTGCGCAGTGTGTGTGTGTGGAATTAGCCCCTTCCCTCGCCTCGTTTTACACAGTAACACTCCTCCTCCCTCTCCCCACCTCGCTTTTTAAGATTCACAACAAACACACACACACACAATGGAAACACCGTTTTAACGGGAAAAAAAGAAATCTCTCTGAGACTGGCATGAGCGTATATTAACTGACTCACTTTTTAAGTTTCACAACAAACGCAGAAACACAACAGAAACACAGTTTTAACAGGGAAAAAAGAAATGAGAGAGTGACGCTCTGTGTCAAAATAAGAGTCGCATGCGTTGATACATGATACTCGGCGCTCGTAAACTAATACTTGCTCAGTTTCCGAATAAAAATTTATTAAAAATCTTTGCTCGGTTTGCGGAACACTCGTAAACCACGTTACTCGCAATCCAAGGTTCCACTGTATATTACATGTAATTACATGCTGGTTGTTGAATGCCCAAATCAACTGCACGCATTCCTTAAGTGCAGTTTCATCTCATTTAGTTTTTTAGTGAATTAAAAAAATTTAGAAAATTTGAATTAGAAAAACATTTCACCTCAGCAAACATATTGTCAGACCATATTTCTAATACAAGTAATTCTGCAATACAGTCTAAATTTCAGCATTTCCCAGGCTGTCATGCATAAAGTAAAGAAATTATGGAATAGTATTAAATGCTAGAATGTAATTGAACTCTGTGACCTATTCCAAAATGAAAGGCGCAAAAAGGAAACAATATGTTTTTCTAAATGTCAGGAGAGTGTAATGAAATTGTAAAGCAGGTAATTCAGTCGTCTGTGTGCTGCAGGAAATGGCCATCCATGCTCAGCTATGTATATAAGGGTCACTCAAACTATGGCTGAAAGCAAAAATTATCTTTTATTGTCATGAAAAATGTTGACATATTGTAGCATGTTAGCATTTGTGTCAACCTGCATCAACAGTATAAGATCAGATTTATTATTAGATGGCTCAAAACCGTGTTGTTTGGTGTCTGCATTTACGATGCCCTTTGTGTTCCTAGATGTTGGGGGGAATTCCCTGGCAGGTCTATTTTCAACGGGTTCTTTCTGCCTCTTCAGCTACCTATGCCCAAGTCCTTTCCTTCTTAGCTGCCTTTGGCTGCATCATCATGGCCATACCCTCCGTCCTGATCGGAGCCATCGGGGCTTCCACAGGTCAGTCAGAGCAATTGGAGCTGCAAGATATCTTAACAGTGGTGCTATAGCTCCAGTAGATGCATACGTTTAAACAAATAGAATGGGAAAATTGAAGGAAAGGTCATCATTATTTCAATAACAATTATTAATCTCCGGGTGGCACGGTGGTGTAGTGGTTAGCACTGTCGTCTGGCACCCCCGGGGCACTTCCAATGTCACACCATATTATTCCAGCCAATCAGCAACAGGGGACGTTTGTTATTTGTTACTTATTTGTTTGGTTTAGCACTGTCGCCTTGCACCTTCAGGGTCCAGGTTCGATTCCCGGCCAGGCTCGATTCCCGTCTCTGTGTGCATGGAACTTGCATGGTCTCCCCGTGCTTGGTGGGTTTCCTCATGGTACTCCGGTTTCCTCCCACAGTCCAAAGACCTGCAGATTAGACTAATTGGCGTTCCCAAATTGCCGGAAGTGTGTGTGTGTGTGTGTGTGTGTGTGTGTGTGTGTGTGTGTGTGTGTGTGTGTGTGTGTGTGTGTGTGTGTGTGTGTGTGTGTGTGTGTGTGTGTGTGTGGGCCCTGCGATGGATTGGTACCCTGCCTCCCTAACCCTAAGCCTCCTGAGATAGGCTCCAGGCTCCCCATGACCCTGAATACAGATTTAAGCGGTATAGACGATGAGTGAGTGAGAGAGTACTTAATCTCTGGTGAATTAGGACCAAGACCAAGTTTGCACTTCTACCAAAAATTCCAACCAAATGTTTTTACCCATCATAAGAGTCCCTCAGTGACTGCCACTCTTACAACAACAACTACAACATCATGTGGCAGCTAACAAGCTAGCAACTCATGACTGGATGGCTGTATTGAAGCTAGCAATTTGTCAACGACTTGGAGAGCGATCCAGTATCTCTAGACATTTTTATTAATTGTCTCAATTTGCTCTGGTAGACAAAAACCTTCCAATAAGCTGTGGGATAAAGGAGCAAGATTTTGCTAAATTAGACACGCTAGCCCACAGGGACATCATTGTGTGTTGCAGGCTAGATTATTGAGTTGGACCAAATCCAACAAGTATGCAGTTTGATGACTGCTGGAATGGAAATATGGAGGACATCTTTGACACGTCAGATTTGCACCCGTTTGCTGGGACACAGCTTTCAAATGGAACTGAAAAAACACACTCTTCAATCCACCCTTCAGTCCTCTCGTTTACATTAAGCTGCAGATTTATTATCCAGGCGTGCAAATCAATCATATGGGTGAAAGCAACACTTCTAGCACAAGACATACTGTAAATTCTAATTCCTGCTTAATACTGTATCTGAAACAGCACCGGAGCATGAATGTACTGATTATGTGCCAGTTGCTGAGCCTCACATGGGAAAAAATGCCTGATTATGACGGCCTAATTTTTATTTTTTTTGTAAATGAACTCTCACACCAGGGAGGTCTTTCCCCTGCCTGTACTGACCCAGGGTGGTGGCCATGTTCCCGTCAGATCTCTAAAGAAACGTGTAAATAACAACAGCTGGTCTCCCTCATCTATTATTGAGGGCTTATCCGTTTAACGATGTGAACTCTGTAAATATTACATCTGAGGCAGGCCTGACGAATCAGATTTATTCTACTGATTTTCACCATCAAAAGACCTAATGTGGAACTGAAGCTTTGACTTTTAGGAAACATTGCTGCAATGCAACAATACAAGTGTAACGTTACAAAGAACACTGTTGAATTTGTACTGCAATCGATTTATAAATCTGTCATGAAAATGTTCTATTTGGAAAATACATATGCTGGAAAAATAAAATCCAGCATAACATTTCAAAAGATTTCATGCAGAACCAATTTAAAAATCCTTAGCATTCAGTCCCCATGAGAAAACATTTGCTCTGAAGACGTAGATTAAAATCAAGCAGGCACATGGGTGTTTCTTCCTACATACATTGCATAGAGTAATTGATTGCATTATGAGCTGAAGGTAACTGGCATGGTAACCATCTCTGTACCTCTGTCTGTAGACTGGAATCAGACGACCTATGGGTCAGTCCCTCCCATGGAGAAAGACGAGTCAGAAATGATTCTTCCCATCGTCTTGCAGTACCTGTGCCCACCCTACGTCTCCTTCTTCGGGCTGGGGGCAGTGTCCGCTGCGGTGATGTCATCGGCTGACTCATCAATCCTTTCAGCCAGTTCCATGTTCGCCAGGAACATCTATCAACTGGCCTTCCGCCAGTCGGTAAGCACTCATTACATTACTGTTGCAGAACACGATGTCAATTCTAACCTTCAACTCTGAGTCCTAATAATGTCGTCCTTTGCATTAAAACCGAAAACAAACACCAATCTTACACCCACTAAAACAATCCAGTAGAATGTGATTACTTACAGTATTTCTTCCCCCCCACCGATTCTGATTTTTTTTTTTCTTCTAGGCATCAGACAACGAGATAGTCTGGGTCATGAGGATCACCATATTTGTTTTCGGAGCTCTGGCAACGGCCATGGCTCTCCTGACGGGCACCGTGTACGGGCTCTGGTACCTAAGCTCAGACCTGGTCTACGTGATCATCTTCCCACAGCTCCTCAGCGTCTTGTTTGTACGCGGCACCAACACCTATGGCTCAGTAGCAGGCTACTTCTTCGGGATGATCCTGCGCATCGGTGGAGGCGAGCCTTACCTCAAACTGCCCCCTTTTATCTACTACCCAGGGTGGTACACTGCGGAAAAGGTGCACCACAGTACGGGGGAAGTAGAATATCTGATAATGCAGAGGTTCCCCTTTAAGACGGTCTCCATGCTGGGCTCCTTCCTCGGCAACATGGCCTTCTCCTACCTGTTCAAGTACTTGTTCGAGAGTGGCAAACTGTCGGCCAAGTATGACTTCCTGGACGCGGTAGTAGCCAAGCACAGTGCTGAGATCATGGACAGGACCACGTTGGTGAACAGGAATGTCATCGGGTTGAACGAGATGGCGCCGGTGCGGCCGCGTCTCAGCGTCACGTTGGCCAGTACCTTCAGCAGGAAGGAAACCCTCACTGAAGAGGACGAGGTGGACTCCAGCCCGGAGTCTCCCAGTCATGAAAATGAGTAAGGACCAACACCTCCTTTTAAATTAGGCCATGATGGGAAGGACAGCACCTGTTGGGATGTTTGACAATGGAGGACAAATGGTAATGTGTTGGATTTCTGCAGCAGGATGAGCCAGAATGGTGAAACGGGAAGAGAAATGTGACATTTTACATTATATATTTCATCATTCCATTGGGAAGCAGGTTCACTGAGGGCACTTCAGTATGGTATGTATGAACCTTGATCCTGTTTTGTTTCTCTGTTCTTGGGGAGAACCCTGGATACTGTGAGTACACCGTTCCCACTGAGGAAATATTCATTTATATAAAACCAATCATAAGTCAGGAGTAACAGGTGTAATGACTATCAGAGTGCCATTAAACAGTATAGTGTAGTTCATCTTAACCATCTTGTAACTGAAATGTATTAAAGAAAAGACAAATAGTTATTACTATTGCTGTTCCATTAATCTTGCAAATTGTTGCAATACCACTTATGATATACAGTATAATAAATAGAGAGAGTAACTATGAGATAACAACACAAGTATTATATGAAATTCTTTTGTGTAATTTTGTGAACAGGACGGAGAACTTAACGTTACAATCGCCTTAACTACTGTAGCTGCATTGTTGAATAGAAAGTTCCCTGCTCCCGTTGTAGTGCACTATATACATATCTATATATAATCAATGGAAGTTCCACTTCAGCTTGATATTATGCAAACGGTTCAGCAGCCACTTTGTTAGGAAAAGGACGTCGGTCCGGGAAAAGACTTCTGAAAAGATACGTGCTGTGATATTTTATCTGCAAACTCATACTGTAACTGCGGTGTCTAGTCTGAGGTCGAGTCCGTGTTTATTTGTTGTCTTTTTGCAAACGGATCTCTATGTGTGTGTGTTTATTTAATGTGTACATATATCCTGTATATATATCTATATATTTTAAAGATATACAAATTTTTAATTTTATCCTACTGTGCTGGTAGAGTTTGGCGAGAAAAGAGAAAAAAAAATGAGCTTTTGGTCAATAAATCTAGATTAATTAAATTATTTATTATGGCCTAAAAAAAAAAAAAAAGATTCTAAATGTTGAAGAAATTATAAATAAATTGTTATTTAATAAATACAGTTTAACGATTGTGTTTTGTCGCTACAGTACGTGTACAGTACATTCCGGATTTCGAGACCCAAAAGCGAGCACGTGTCTTAAGAAAAAAACGAGAGAAAAAAACGTGCCATTAAAAGTCAAATAAAAGGATCTAAAAATATCTCGTACGTTACTTACATTTTGCTAAGTGCTCTGAGTTTTATGGTTGAAGGGGTGGGTGGAGGAGAGGGAAAAGGAGTTCACTGGGGTGGGCTTTTTTTTTTTTTTTTTTTCCTCCTCCACTGCAACGTTTCCTTGAGGGTGGTGACGGTTGGGGGTTGGGGAAGATGATAATGATGATGATGATGGTGACGTAGATGACGCCATGCCAGCCTTTTGCGTTCGTGCTTCGTCCTCCGTCATGCCCTTGGTCGGAACAAAGTTTAATCCAATTAAGTTGCTGTAGCTGCCAGAGATTCCATTCACTAACGGCAGCAAAGTGCACTTGGCCTGATTAATATCCACAGAAATAAATAAATAAATGAATAAATAACATATCCATTTAGATTTTCCAATCTAAAGTATTCCTGACCATGTGGAAATGTTTATCATGCACAAGATATACATCATATAATGGAACAGGGTTTGGGTTTCCACCAGATGAATGAACGGGGTTTTCTTCAGGGTTTAACTTCACCCGGACGCTTGTAGAGTCTACCGTATGTGCACCGCCTAGCTGATTTACATCCGGTTGTCACGTCTCTTACGGACGACTCGCGACTCAGCCTGTTAAATGGTATACGCTCTGAAATATGGAGACTTCTGATTCAATCAGCTCGGAGACGCGGAGAGGACGTGCGTCCTGCTTTATGGCCTAATCAATCACCTTTTCCACAACAATAGGGTTAACAAGCTCAGAGTGCGACAGAGTGCCACTGAGCGCGAAAGACACTGACTCCGGCTTCGGTCCTCATACTCAATCTAAACAGATACTGCATAATAAACGTAAACACTGTCAGTGAAGACAACTGCTGCTGTATTTTTGAAATAATTACCTACAGACCTTTGTGACTTTGTACTTTTATTAATTTGTTACATGCGAGAGCTGGAGGCTGATTGATTCTGATTGGGCGGAATGTAAGGCGTACAGTTGTATAATTAGGAGGTCTTTAGAGGTATTGAAAATCCAGTTTTAATAAAAGTATTTATAATACGATGTTAAATTCCTGAATTAGATTTTTTTTCCCCCCAAAGATTAATATCAGTGCACTTGTTCTAATACGTAACAGCTGAGACGTGCATGCCAGATTCTGATGCATTTTTAATATGGACTTTATGTTTTAATTGAAAGTTTCTCGAAGGATATTTCATTGTGTGATTTGGAAATTTCACAGTCAATAAAGACTTAATGCCAGAGAGCTGCATTTTTTTTTTGGTGACACAATTTCTTTTAAAAAATAGGCAGGTTAAGGAAATAACTGTTTATAGATGCTTTAATATAAGCGATAAATATAACTACGAAAGCAAAAAACACCACCTGCTATTCTTCAATAAATAATCAAAGAATCACTGTTGCTGTTATCGGAACATAATTAACTTCAAAGGTTTAATCAGGTTTATATATCAACGTTTTATTCCTCTTATTAAAGCTTCAGTGAAAAGAGTGTACGAGTGTGGAATGCTTCACCCCAGCCGATCCTGGAATTTTACCGGGTTAATGATCTCTAAATATGGTTTTCTAACATTACACACCTGTGACTCGGCAGTTTATTACATATGCCCGTCGAGCGCCTAATAAACTGCTAACTCCATGTTCTTTGGCATTTTTCTCAACCTGGAAAAAGCGCTGAAAGAGAACGTAGCGGTCTTCGCCCCAAGGCGCCATCCTTTCAAAGCGGTCCCGTTAAGCAAATCGCATTTTATTAATACTGTTGGCTTCAGCTGTAGGACTGCGTGCTCCCCTGTGTGCCATTAGAGAGCAGAAGCCCTGTGAGAAGGCCATCTGTAGCACCGGCTCCTTTCACTGGCTCAGCATCTGTAAAGGAGTCATCAGTCTTATCAGAGGAGGACGTCTAATCGGATCAGCCCCTCGTTAAACCTAGCTGACTAATTGTGTATGATGGGAAACATAGTCTTACCAGCAGACACGAGGTCTAATAAGATGAAAGCGATAAGGAAAGTCGTACTGTATATACGGTAAGAGTACATTTACAGTGCACACAACCATATATAACTTTTTTTTAAAACATAGATTCAAATCTTTTCCGGTTCTTGAGTGACTGGATCAGGTCACATCTGTTCTTGTTTTCTACAATGTCCTTTTTCCAGCTTTTTTTTTCCCCTTCTTTTTCTGTTGGCACCAGTCGAACAGCAGTCATGGCTAAGGGATCGATGCTGTCTCTAGTAATAGCAAGATAGGGCAGTTCTGAAGAGACTGATGCTTACCTGAGGTCATCAGTAACAGCGTTCCTCCTGTATGAGCCCTAAGAAAATCTAAACTAGTTTTGGAGAAAAAGTAAATAAATAAAAATAAAAAATATTAGATTTATTTTATGAAAATGAATCTAAACTAGTTTAGATTTATTTTCAAGTATTTGTAAATGAATTTAAACTAGTTTGAAAAATATATATGTAAATATATATA
>QMIH01000584.1:265266-282998 GCA_003987875.1 Clarias batrachus | reverse complement strand
TATATATATATATATTGCTTTTTTTTAAAAAAAAATTTTAAATATACATAAAATGAATCTAGATTCATTTTCAAAAAAAGATTCATTAAATTTTTTAAAAATAATTTAGATTAATTAAAAAAATTATATATATGACAATCCTGGAGATGACGTGACATAAGATCTGTTTTTTTGTTAAGGTTATCTAATAAACAAATCTTTTGGAATGAAAGGGTTTAAATCAATTAACAGCAATTTTAAATCCATGAAGTAATGTTAATTTGAGGCGCATTCAAGTCAAATTGTCAAGACTTTCAATGGTGCAGAATAACAGAACTTGGTTATGAGAGTAAAACCTCCCGTTCCCTATATAACCCCCTTCACTAGTGCTTGGATGTACCATCAAGGTAGAAAGTTTTCATGATCAGACCTTGAAGCGCTGGCCTCCCAGGAACTCCTTAAATGTTCAGGTGGTGTTGGTGAATGGTTGTGTGTACGGTTCCCAGTTACTACATTACAATGTGATTTATTTTGTATTACAATTTTTTTTTATCTTATTTTGTTATATAACAAAATTCATCACTGCAACTGTTTGATTCAGTTTATCACTTTTATGATGTCACATTAGACAGCTGATTTCTTAAAAAGTACCTGAGACCAAGGACAACAACCATAAAGTTCTGGCAGTGTGAAAAATTCTCTATTCTTGAAATCTCTCTTTGAAGAACGTTTCTGTTTACCGACTGGTTCATGATGTAAGCAGAATACAGTGGTACCTTGCCCCACCTTAAGAATTTTCCCCTTAACGCGGGGCAATCCATGTTGTGCGAACATCAGGAACCTGTTTGCCTCAGTGGAAAGCTAAGCAAAGCAAGTTTACAGATTTTTGCTTATCTGACATGTATTTTTTTGGGAGGGGAGGGGGGGTGGAGTTCCTCCCAATTTCCTCCCTAATTTAGTCGCGTCCAATTCCTCCCAGTCACTAGGGGGCGCTCTCACATTAAGCTACTATTACCACTCAGTCGGGAGGGCCAAAGACTCCCACGTGTTTCCTCCGAACCACATAACACCAGCCGACCGCATCTTTTTAAACTGCTCACTTGGTGGCGGTGTAACGCACTCGGAGGACAGCGCTATCCTCTCCTTCTGCTTGCGTGAGCTCAAAGACGCCCCTGATTGGCTGTAGAGCCGTGAGTAATGTGGGAGCACTAAGTACCTCTCATCCCTCCCCGCTGAGAGAGCTTGGCCAATCAGCTCCCTCTAGACCACCGGCAGCATCACCTAGGAATCGAACTTGCGATCTCTAGATGATAATTATTTTGGGAGGCTGGAATAGATGATCTGCATTTACATCATTTCTCATGGGAAAATACGTTTCGCAGTATGAAATTTCACCTTAAGAACGGATTAAATTTGTATACCGAGGCATCACTCTATCATATTTTTCTTTAATGGCAGATCTTTATTACATATTTTTAATTATATAATGTGGCACATTATCTTCACAGTTTGGTATAATATTTATCTCGTACGAGTGTAAGAACGACCCAGTCGACAACCAGCTTTAAATTTCAACAACAACATTCTGTAGACATGTCATTGGAACCCAGGCACCACACAGAATCACATCATCCAGGTTTCTTCATCGCCATCATCACATCAACCTTTCTACCCTTTAACGTCTCACTTCCTTCTCTATTTTTTTTTTTTCGTTCCCTGACAGCATAGTCGTGTCACTGCTGCCAGCATGGGACCCAGAGACTTTTTTCTTTGTTTGTTTTTCTGGCGTCAGGCAACAGGAGGGTCTCACCCAGAGATCACATCAGCATCAAACCGGAGCGGACGTGAGGCCAAGGTTCTGATCAATGACAGCTAAATCAAAAGAGCAGTCAGCCAGGTAAAGGGGCCATTTTTGCCCGGCTGGTCACAAAAAGGCTGCAGATTGGCACATGAATGCACCATTGTCCTCACCTTTCCCACCATGTGTCAGTATATATAGAGTATGTGTATATTTAAAGAGAGAGAGAGAGCCCATGTTAAAGACGGTGAATTCTTCGAATGGTTTCATCCTCATTCCTAAAACCAGGATTGTAACTCTGTGGTTATGCTAAGTGTCATCGATTTTATCCTCAGGGCCGGTGTCTGTGGCTGTAATAATTTAAAGCACTCTTTATGGTGATTGAACGAGTGAGTTCGCTTTAGGTTTCAGTCCTAAAGCTGTTTAACTGGTCGATATCGCTGGGCGTGACTGGGAGTCCATGGCACTCCGGGGATGAAGAGAGACACTCGACTCCGCTCGCCTCTGGGGGCTTTTCAGTAAACCTATCTATCCGTGTCTCAATTACTCTCTGACTCTCTTTCCGCTAATGTCCTGTTGTTGCATGTCTCATAGAGCAGTAACCATAGAAATAAAGCGACCTGATGATAAAACAGTGTCTCCTTCTTGTGTCTCCTCATCTTTGACTGGAGCAGCATGCGAGAGCCCCAAGGGATGAGCCTCGGCTTCAGTTATGTAAGTCATATAGAAGGCGTCTGAGATTTCACAAAGGCCACATAAGCCTGCGTACACTCTAACTCCATCAATCCATCCATCCATTTAAGAACCAACCAGGGACTTTTGAGGCCAAGGGTGTCCATTGTATTTATTCCCATTTTGTACAACCATGGTAGGATCTCTGGTCAACACTCACATTCACACACTACGGGCGATTAGGGAACGCCAATGAACCTAATCTGCATGTCTTTGAACTGTTGGAGGAAACCAGAGAAACCAGAGGAAACCCAGAAGCATACAGTAGGAATCGAATCCAAGACCTGGAGGTGCAAGGTGACGGTGCTAACCGCTACACCACTGTGCCACCACACACTAACTCACAGAAGACAAAACAAACATACACACAAATGGCTCCATCAGAAGAGCTACGGCATATAAACGGTCCATTAGGTCTGAAAGTTATGAATGTGTATAAGCTGGCTCGTTATAATACACCATTATTTAGTAACCACTTATTTTAGCGTGACTTAGCCACTTTGTGTTAATGAATTAAAAGATGGCAATTCGATTGATTTTATTTGTATATCAGTTTTAGCAATGGTCATCGTCGCCAAGCAGCCTTACAGAACCAAAAGGAAAATGAGGGAAATGAGTATGAAAAATCAAAAAGATCAGAAATACATGTCATTCTTTTGCTATAAAGCTTTCACCAAAAAAAAAATGTCAGTATGTTCCACCAGTTGAAGGTAAAGCTGTTAATCACAATAACGAAGTGTCATGAATCTACACTACAACCACGAGACAAACGCTAGCTTTCCTGCTGAATTCCAACCCCAAACAATCTGGCTCTTGTTCCTTACTGAGCTCTGAGACGTACAGTAAGTGGAAAATCTTTGAGGTTTTTCCCTCTGGGACAGGTTGTACTTGTCCCAACACCATTAAGCATAAATGTTGTTGGTGGTGGTCATTCAGCTGCTCCCATCGAGGGGTCGCCACTGCACACCATCCGATCCACTCTGAACTCGGCACAGGTTTGCACATCCTGACATCTTTATCCAGGTTGGCATTTGATGGGAATCAAACCTACTGTAGGTCTTCCACATGGCAGGTGAAACATCTACCACTGAGCCACCAATGGCCTCCATTAAACATGAATATAAATGGATAAAACGTACAATGTGTCACTATTTATTTATGGAGAAATACCAGACGAATTGTTGGGAAATTGCTGTTTTATTTCGACATACATTCCTAGAGAACAAAATGTTTTTCAAGAATTCTTTGCTTTCTGACGTGGTTCTTCTTGGAGCCCTTAATGCAGCTTTAGAAACAAAGATAAAAGAGGTTATATATTTGTATTAAATCTCACTGTATAAAATCTCACTGCCCTGCTATCTGCCTTCCTCCACTTCACTCTCTCTCTCGCTCATCTTTAGTCAACTGGGCAGTTCTGTACTATTTTTGTGTTCCTTAAGTGATGTCCCCTATAATGTAATTGCAAGACGTCTAATTGAAAAATGGACAGAGAGAGAGAGAGAGAGGAAGGCAAGGAGATGGTGGGTGGAAATGGGAGAAAGAGCAAGATGTATAAAAGAGAGAGGGGGAGGAGAGATATAAAGACTGATATGGGGATGTGCACAGCAACAATGCTCTCTCTCTCTCTCTCTCTCTCTCTCTCTCTCTCTCTCTCCATCATACACAGAGACACACAGTGCTCTCCTCTACCCATTTATCTCAATAAAGCGTTGTGTTGGTTCCAGATGAGAGGACCGAGCCTTTATCTGATCCCCTTAAGCAAAAGTGCACTGTGCTGGACACGTAGCAGAGCATCTCAAGAGCACAGTGCAGGAATGAAACACACTGAAGTTTACCAATTGTGCTGTGGATTTATTAGGATTGTACTGTTTAAATATATTAAAAAAAAATTCTTCTTGCTTCTGTTATTTCTGATTATTGGCTGACTGGTCAGTGCATAATTAACTGACTGAATTATTATTATTATTTTCTTTTGTGATAAATTCTAATACGCATTATCTTACAAAGTGTTAGATAGATGTATTATGAAGTAGATACTTTGCACAGGATAAAACATTAGAATATATTTTATTTAATATCCAGCAGATTATAATTCAACACTTTGCTAAATTAAACTTTATTAATTGCACAATACAGAAATATATCTAAATTCTACCTTTTATATACTATTAATATAAAAAAAATATATAAGGTATACATCTTATATAATTATCTATTTTATATTAAGAGGTAGATTTTAGGATATATATAATATTATATATATATATATATACACACACACACACACACTTCAATTCACAAACCACTATTCCGCTCGTGCATTTGGTTATTTTTGGGTCTTGTGCTTTGACGTAGCGTCTGCTTTCTCTCACGTCTTCCTGAACAGACATAAATCTACAATGTTTTATTATCGGACAAAAGGTTTCTACAACCACTGTCCTACAGTACACTTTCCTTTTCCCCTCATGATTTTTTTCCTTTCTACACACACACACACACACACAGACACACAAAATACACTAGCACCCCATTCCCCCTCCCCTCCACTCTCTGTATTAAGAGCACAAAACGCTGCAGGGGGAAAAGAAAAAAAAAAAATCACCATCCACTCCGTCACCGCTGGACGCCAATCAAAGACGTAAGAGAACCGCAGTGGCGTGATCAGCACTCCAGCGAAAAATACAACCGACGTCCTGTGTTCAAACCGTGCAATCATGTGGCCTGAAAACCTCAAAGAAACAGCATTTCAGTAAAGGAATGACAGATGGGATTTATGTGTTCATGTCACATTTTACTTTAACTTTATACCACGGCAACTCAACTCTGATCGGCCAGTTCCTTTATAACGCGGCTTTACATTAATGAACTCATTCTAATGCACAGGAACATGTTCGGCCGTGCTACAAATGATACATCGACAGTATAATGGCTCATGTGGTGAAGTTTTCTTTAAGGAGAAATGTACTTAACATTTATGGAAGGAGTCTCCAGTGTCAGAGCTGTAAAACTTTAAGCGCCGACGCAATGAGAGTCTCAAGGTTTTTTTTCAACACGTTTGTCTTATTAATTTTGAAGAGGACATTTTATGCAGTTTATCACGGTTTTAGATCTCACGGTTTGTCACGGTTTATCAGATCTCCATTGTGCATGTACAAACAAAATCATTTCCTGCTTTTTGTTCTTTTTCCATTTTTGTATCAATCGCATGTTTAAACAAGGCAATTTGATTTTTTACCCTATTGTGACATCATACAGTAAGTGACAAATATGAACCCCCTCCCTGGCTTGTTGCTGAATGCTGTTTTAAACAGGGCTGTGTCTCAGAATGATCGTATTTACTTAGACAGTGAAATAAACACAATTTGAGGTCCATTATGGCAGCACAGTGACTTAGAGTTTAGCACTGTCGCCATGTACCTCCAGGTCCTGGGTTCGATTCCTGTGTCCAGTCTGTGGGCATGGAGCTTGCATATTATCTCTGTGCTTGGTGGGTTTCTTCAGGGTTCTCCGGTTTCCTCTCACAGTCTTGCAGATTAGGCTAATTAGCGTTCCCAAATTGCCCATCACGATTGGTCCCTAGTTAGACTACAGAGGTTCCTAGGTGGATGGATGGATGGAAGTGCATTATATTAAGGGGTGTTTCAGCTGTGGTATTAACACACACACACATTTTGGGAAGCTCTAAAGCTTATGTTAACTTAAAATATGGGACCTTTAAGATCGAGAAAACAAGAAGCTGCGAGAAACTAAATTGTTTTGTGTTCATTTATTTCATGACTATATAAAGATAAAAAGTACAATGTGGTTTTTCTTTCATGAACATCTTCACTTCATTAGTGTGTGAAACATTACGGCTCAAGAAAAAGCCTAGTCAGGAGAACTCGGTTATTATATTGCTCAGAAAATGCTCATTTCTTTTTTTATTTTACAATATTATTTTAGAAATGTTACAAGAAAAATGAAAATTTTTCTTCTCCTTCTTTAAAAGTCCAGCGTGTCTATTTCCACAGTGTACACGGTGTTGGGATCGTCAGTGACTTATTTTGAATAACACAATGCAACAGTATCATAATCGGTGCCATAAATATTGAAGATATTTTGTCATATTTATGACCAGCTCTCGCTTTAAAATGAGCTTTGATCTTTATGCCAACGCGAGTGTACAAAATGTTCAGACTTTCTCAGTAACAGAACAGGGTCACATCTATATTAGGTGGAGTCTGTGTGTGTGTGTGTGTGTGTGTGTTCGAGTTGAGTCCCATCCAGCAGATCCATTAGCGTTGATTAAAAAGTGGTGGTGCAGCCGTGACCCTTAGAGAAGGTGAGTGGAGCCACCAATCATGTCGGCCGAGCAGGCGGAGAGGAGGAGACGATCACGTGGCGGGGACGTACGGGACGGCGTCTCCAACAGATCAAAGGTCGTTTCTGTTGTCAATGAAAAGTTAACAGAGCGTCATACAGTTGTATCGATTGTGACATATTTATGACTATATGTATATGAGAGTAACCTGCAGACATGGACGACATATACACACACACACACACACACACACACACGTACACACACACATACACACAAAGCATCCATAAATATGACCTATTATAGATGCATCTAATTGGCTGACCGCCATGTGCAATGCTTTCAAAGGAAAATCAACAGTAGTGGTGCTGATTTTATTTTTTAGGATATAAAATACAGAAAACGTGTGTGCCAAAAAAGCTACTGCTGGCGTTTATGCAACATGGAAGTGAGCAAAAAAATTCAGCCGTTTTGGAGAGATGTTTTTATTTGTGCCCTAAAAATGGCCATTTTTCAGCGTTATACTGTCTTAAAATGCAAATTATTATTATTGATAATAAAATTTGTCTAAGCTTCTAGAAGCACATGACCTGTAAAAAAAAAGTTGCTTAAATTGTTTTTTTCATAAAAGCTTAAAAGCGAAAAATCTGAAACCATAACCAGGACAAACTCATGTTGCAATGTCTTCAAAATTTCGCATTTTAGAATAATACACTTTTTCAAATTTATTGTTTAAGTTTCATCTAAATCAAAATTAAGATCATTGAAAGATTAAAAAAAAAAAAAGTTACGGACACTACACGCATTAAAGGCCTTGAAATTCTATTAAGCAAATGAGTTTCTTTTTATCTGATAAAAAATATTTATGCATATTTACAAAAAACGAAGCATGAATCGGGAGATAAGAAGCATTAAGTGTCATGAAAAATGGTGTCATATGATCCTATCTGAAAATTCACATTTTTTTACTAAGGCGAGACATACAGTATTGTAGCACCGATACCATGTTTTGGCCGACTGCATGCACTAGACGTTATTTAGAATTAAATAAATGAATGAATAAATAAAAAGTACACCAAATATTGCTAAACTAAACTACTACACTTTTTTTTTGCATTTTTATTCCATATTGCTTTAACATTCATTTTGAAAGAACTGTATCAGTATCACAGTCTGTCTTGGGGTTTTCTAAGCAAGCTGTGTTTGGCAGCGATATCACCAGGAGACCAAATTTGCACATGAGAAAGTGAGACAAGTTAATGCTGTGTGACTAAATCGTGCCACCGTGCCAGTGTGAGAGATTAAACTTGCATTCACATAAACAGCTGGTAAAGGAAGAAAAGACAGAATAAAGGATGCAACCTGAGTTTTACAGCAAACACCTTGATTTTGGTAACATACAGTACTCATTCCTTTCCAAAAGCCTCCTCTGCCTGAGCAAATGTTAAGTGCCACATGTGGAGGGTGAAGGCAAACCTGCTTCCTCGTGAGATCAAACATACTGTATCTTTTCGAGATTCTGCTATTGCATCTTCAAAGGGCAGCTTAATACAGTCAGAGTGCAATCTGCCCTCTTCTACCTACATGAGCTAACAGATGTCTGATTGGCGGGTATCACTAAATGGATGGCCAATTCGCCTCTCTTGGTTCCCTGCCATGACTGGTGGCGACATTTTCCTGCAAAGCAAAGACTGACATGTTTCCTCTGAAACGCATCGGTTTCTCAAAGGTTTATCATCAAACGAGCTTCCACCTCACTCATTCTCTTACATTTTTAATGAGGAGTCATCTACCTCCATGTCCTTTTAGCACACACAAACTAAATGTCAAGACTGATTACATATTTGCATCTTTACAAACAGTGATGAGATGCCTCTTCTTCAGTTTTTTGTGTCATATTCTCGCATCCTGGCAGAAATTAACTGGGATTTCCAAATGGCAGACATCAAGGGAAAAGCTTCTTGTTTTCCTGAGGTCAAGCCGCGAGCTCAATTTAGATACTTGGATCTAAAAAGCTGAATATATCTCCGTCAGTGAAGATGCTGGATGCCATTTGATGCTGAAGTGGTCGTAAGTCATAAGCATTTACACAGCTTGCCTCATTTGACTGTGTACATGTACATCTGGCTTCCTTGGCTTGAAGGAGTATTAATGTGACAGCTGTATAGCTGTATAGATCAAGGCTGTCCTCTGGTTCAAAGAAACAGAAATGAAGAATGCGTTTATGTGGCGCTATTATATAGCTATGGATGGAAAAAAAAAATCCAAAATCTTGTTGATCAACAGTTATATAGAGGAATCTCTTGGAATATAAGAAGTTCTGATGCAGAGTTTGTCCAGGTTTGCATGAGTTCGCCAAGGCCATATGGATGTTCTTTGGGTGCTCAGGTTTCTTCCCACCTTCCCACAAACATGCTGTTAGGTTTTGGCGGATGTGATGGATCTACGCATCAGTTCGATTTTATCGAGATAACAGTTGCTCAACAATCAACATCGAAACCTCAAAAGGTAACGCTAGCGATGCATCAATTCTGATACTTGTATCTCACCTCAATTCCATCCAATCCAGTGTTTAGCATTTTTTCATGTTCAGTAATCACTTGTTCGTGGTCAGTCGTCATCTTTCCAGAGGCTATCCCAGGAACACTAGGTACGAGGCAGAAAAACCCTCTAGATAGATCTCCAGTCCACCACATTTACGCCAGC
Source organism: Clarias batrachus (assembly GCA_003987875.1). Taxonomy (NCBI): domain Eukaryota; kingdom Metazoa; phylum Chordata; class Actinopteri; order Siluriformes; family Clariidae; genus Clarias; species Clarias batrachus. Next base: position 273,483 of record QMIH01000584.1, on the reverse strand, counting down.
TAAACAAGCTTCACAGCATGTCTTTGGAAGGTGGAAAGAAAAGGTGGCCAAGAAGAAATTATGCAAAACTCCAAGGGAGACAGTATCCCAAGTTCAGGATCGAAACAGTGACCCTAAAGCTTCCTGCACCATCATGCCACACCAATAAGCTAACAGTATACTCAAAACATACTGTAGGGCATTGATGGCTCAGTGGTAGGTTTCTCGTCTGCCATGTAGAAGGCCTGGCTTCAATGCCCAAGCCTCAGCCACTGAATGCAGTGCTGGTCCCAAACCTGGTTAAAATGGGAGGGTTGCATCAGGAAAAGCAACCGGCAGAAAAACTGTGTCAAGTTGTTGTGTGGATCGGATAGTCTGCCGTGACCCCTGAATGGGAGCAGCTGAAAGTCCAACAATATACTCCAAATAAAAGACACATTTTCATGTCCCAGCTGATGACTAATGTTGTAGCATGGTCTATTGCATCCATGTTCACATCTAGTAAATCTCAGGGACAGACCATAAAAATAAATAAAATAAAAAAAACCACAAAGAAAAACAAATGCTTAACTTATCTGTCAGAGAGAGCGATGGGCGTGCTGACACACAAGGGCAAAGAGTTGCATAAAAATTCACCCTAGTGACAGGATTTGATAGACAGCTAGAAAAGAAATGGGGCTGCCACCAGATCCCTCCTGTACTCTCCCGAGACAAGATACAGATAAATGCTGGAAACTGGAAATGACATTCCTACCACCCAACTGCACCTCGTATTTACACACCACAGTTACCCAGCATTAATACACAGCATTGTGATCGGAATTCATTCATCCGTGGCGTCTCGTGATGCCTCGTTCACCCTGGTAGCAAATAAATCTCCATTTTGCAGAGCATATGTGGTGATCTAATAAAAGGCTGTCAATCTGTGTTCGCATGAACAAGCATGCGCTGGACGATTACACAATCAGTCAGGTCTTGACAAACCTAATGCGAGTATCTTCTCGAAGAAAAACAGCTTCATAGCGCAATCCCTGAAGTCCTTTTTCCTCCCATCCTGATCCATCATAGGAGTTTCTTTACACCACTACTACACGAGGTACTTCAGGGTATCTGTAAGTGATTTACTGATTTTATGATGATTACAAACGAGGCTGTCATCCTGCGAACAAGGTGTTTCAGCTGATGAGAAATGAAACCAATTAACGCAACCTGAAGGTGTCGCGTAGTGAATTAGATCACTTAGCTGTAATTGGTTACATGTCATGGGTTGAAACTAGCAGACAGATACAATTACACCTCATAACCAGTAAACAAGGCAGAAAGAAATTAATTGGTTAACAACTCTTGGGCAGAAATGTCCCCCGAAAAATAATCACTATAACGTCTGACAGATTTTCACCTTTTAACAGACTGTCAGCTAGCTAGATATCCAGAGATGTTTTGCTAACACAACCCGCCAGCTTACAATCTTGCTGGTTTCATATTAACACTATTACAACCACAAAGACTATGTGTGTTGCAGACTAAAACAGTTGCAAATAAAATTCCAGTTTTCTTATCTTCTAGTACAAGATGCTACAGTGCCAGCATGGTGGCCAATGGTTCAATTTCCACCTCAAGTGGAGTTTGCATGTTCTCCCCATGCTTAGTGGGTTTCCTCCAGGTGCTCCGGTTTCTTCCCACAATCCAAGACTAATTGTTCTCAAATTGCCCGTAGTGTGTGAATGAGCGAGTGTGTGCATGCGTGTGCGATGGATTGGCACTCCGTCCAGGGTGTACCCCACTTCATATACACTTCCAACAAATACAAAAAAAGCGGGGGGCTTTTTTTATTCTTATATCTGAATATCAATAAGGTACATGAGACAGTATTTTAGCCACTGGGTGCTAAAGTGTTTGTGCTAAATAACATCATAGACAGCAGTGCCATAAGCTAACTAAAAACTGAACCGTAAGCTAAATGTATCCAAAACTCTGTAAAACAAATTGGAATATTTACACCACAACTGATACTGACACATAAGGCATTAGCTTCAGCCACCGGGAGCTAGCATGTTGTGCTTAGCAGAAAAGAAGAACAAAACTTTAGCTTGTGTTTAGCTTGGCTTCAGGACTTAATCAGCGACACCTGGCCTCTGTTGGGTTTTAGGATCCCCCATAGCGATTAGTGCCATCTAGTGAACTTTTTGACAGTGTTCACAGCTGAGAACAAAGCACAATGAATTTAACATTTATTATTTAGAAAGCTTTCACTAAGTTTAATATACAGTTCTCACATATATTTATTTATGTTCTAGATTGGTAACTAACCCTCATATGATCAGCTCCTGATCTCATGTCTGAGCTAATGAGGTCTCTTAGGTAGCTAGCTGGTTCTGTTAATTTGTGTTGCATGTACTGTATGTAGCACCATGGTCCTAGAGGAACGTTGTTTCGTTTCACTGTGTACTGTACTGTGTATGGTTGGAATGACAATAAAAGCCTACTTGACTTGACTTAATGTTATGGCATCATTGAGAGAGCCTGCTGCACAAAGCTAAAGCAATAGAATTTAATTTCAAATTTCCAATTTTCTACCTTGCCATTATCTATTCAACTAATGGTGGGCCAACCCATCTTTGGGTCCATCAATAGGCAACAGTGGGCCAACGGACAAAATGATATTGGGCCAACCACTGATGCCAACTTGGGCCCAACGTATACACTGCTGTTTGCCCAACTTTTGCCCGACGTTGGCGCACTGACAAAAGTTTACCAAAATTTTGCTGACATTGGACCAACAAAGCAATGCTATTTGAGCTAGCTATACAACAAGCCAATGTTTAAGACCTAAGCAGCTTACTGTATATACAGTAGCTTATGGAGCTTGACAGCAGTCAAAGCAGAATTATTCAAGAAAATGAACAAATATTTACTTTTTGCTAACTAGCTAATAAGAACATGTTGGTAATGAAAAGAGCTTATACAGTATGTAATATTAAAACTTTAAAACACTGAACCAGTATCATCTAGGTTCCGCTTATTCCACCAAAACAGCCTTGGACTCTGGAGCAATGACTCTGAAGGTGTGCTGTGGGGTCTGGCACCAGGACGTTAGCAGCTTTAAGTTCCGTAAGTTTCAGATGGAACCTCCATGGATTTGACTTGTTTGTCCATCACATCCCATCACTGCTTAATCAGATTGAGATCTGATACGAGTGCCCTCCATAATTATTGGCACCCCTGGTTAAAATGTGTTCTTTAGCTCCTAAAAAAATCAGTTTTGTTCTAAATAACATAGGACCACAATGAAACAAAGAGGAAATTCCAACCTTTAATTCAAGTGCATTTATTCAGTGGGAAAAAAATCCCACATTAGGAAATAATTCTTTTACATCATATCATGGGTGCCACAATTATTAGCACCCCTGATGTTTAATACTTTGTACAGCCCCCTTTTGCCAACAAAACAGCACCTAATCTCCTATAATGTTTCTCAAGATTAGAGAACACAGAAAGAGGGATCTTCGGCCATTCCTCTTTGCACAATGTCTCTAAATCATCCAGTGACGTGACTCCTCTCCTCTGCACTCTCCTCTTCCGCTCACTCCACAGGTTTTCAATGGGGTTGAGGTCTGGGGACTGAGATGGCCATGGGAGGAGCTTGATTCTGTGTATGGTGAACCATTTCTGTGTAGATTTGGCCACATGTTTTGGGTCATTATCTTGCTGAAAGACCCAGTGACGACCCATCTTCAGCTTTCGGGCAGAGGCCACCAGATTTTGCTTTAAAATGTCCTGGTATTTCAAAGCATTCATGATGCCATGCACACTAACAAGGTTCCCAGGGCCTCTGGAAGAGAAACAGCCCCACAACATCTCCGAGGTGCTTTTTTGCATACTCATTTTTTCATACCCACTTAGAGTGTTTGTTGCCAAAAAGCTCTATCTTGGTCTCATCTGACCAAAGAACACAGTCCTAGTTGAAGCCCCAGTAGTGCTTAGCAAACTCCAAACGTTTGCGTTTATGATTGTGACTGAGAAAAGGTTTTTCCTTGCATGCCTCCCAAAGAGCTTGTTGGCATATAGATAGCGTCTGATGGTTGTTTTGGAGACTTTGTGACCCCGAGATTCTATCATTTGTTGCAGTTCTTTAACAGTGAGCTTTGGAGAATTTTTTAGTTCTCTTACCATCCTCCTCACTGTGCGTGGAGGCAAAATAAACTTGCGTCCTCGCCCAGGCTTTTTTTACTACTGTTCCAGTTTTTTAAAACTTCTTAATGATTCCTCTCACAGTAGATATGGGCAGGTGCAGGCGAGTGGCTATTTCCTTGTACCCATTTCCTGACTTGTGAAGGTCGACACACATCTGCCTTACGTGAATGGTGTGTTCCTTTGTCTTTCCCATGTTGAAGAATGGATAAGAGAAATGGCCTCTGTGTCACGTCATATTTATACACCGGGAAAGCAGGAAGTGATAAATTACTAATGAAATGTTCCTAGATACTCTGATCAACTTTGTAAACTACTATAGAAATGACAGAAATACTTCAATTACGTTTATTTTCTAGGAATTGTTCGGGGGGCCAATAATTGTGTGAACATGCTATTTTATGAAAAATAATTAATTGTTAGTCAGGGATTTTTATTTCCCCTTAAAATTCACTTTATATTCACGTTATATTTTTCTACAATTTTCAGTGTGACAATATGCTTCTGCAATAACAACTGAATTTATTTTAAGGCTTTTAAAACATCTTAGCCAGGGGTGCCAATAATAATGGAGGGCACTGTAGTCTTACAGAAAATTAACCAACATTCAATTGTACTAAAATTGTAAGGGATTTTCAATACACTGTAGCAACACACATTTCATGTCCTGATCAGTTATTTAATGCTATGCTTATGCAGTAGCGTGTGCCGCGCTCACCCACAGGATAAAGGATCATTATTGAGTCAGGATAAATGATGTTAATAACAACAGGCATAAATAATCAAAAGGCTATGTGTATTTACATTATATTTGTAGATTATGTGCTATACTCCAGTGGAAAATATGTGACGTGAAATCAAATTTTGCAATTAAAAAAATCTTGTGCTGTACACTGATTTATTTTTTTAATCATAACCTCAGACAGACATCTACCCCATAGATGTGACAATCCAGTCCCATAAATTATGTTTTTTTTTTTATGAGGTATTAAACTTATGTATGGAATAAACTGAATATTCAGTGTTTATGAACACTCCTGATGAAGCAGGTGGTGGTTCCATGAGATCCTGTAGGATGTAACACACTGCAGTTTAGACTTACATGATATTCACCCCAGCAGATGCCCAATTAGCTTCCAATTCTAACAGCACATGACCTTTCCTAATAGACGTAACTGCATAAGATCAACAGTGTAACTGTCATGCAAAGATCTCGGAAACGGTCCAGTTCAGGATCGCAGTTTGTGGATGCTGATAAAGATGTGGCTGTGTTGAGACGTCCAGTGCATTCTACATGTCTATATTAAGGCTGATTTATTACATGTTTGAGTACTTATAAGATTTAAAAACAGCTAAATTCAACATACATCATTTATCTGAGTATTTACACAACATATATTTCAACATCCCAAAATTTATCATATTTTAGATACGACAGTTGTGTGTTTGATGAACTTTTATTACATTTTATTTATTGTTCATTTTGTCAATAATTAAGTAATGGGTTTAGATTATTTATTTATTTATTTATTTATTGGCAAAGAATTAACACATGCACTAAATATGATTAACAAGCAAGCATGATTATTATTGTTTTTAAATGTATCATTTTCAAAGTGACCTCATCAGTCAGCATCACAATATCACAGACATACAAAAATATTAAAATAAACTTATTAAAGTTAATCTTCAGGAAATTTAGTAAAAAAAAATAAAATTATAATATATTTTTTTACTGATTATTTGAAAGTGAAGTGCATTAGTAGATTTTGTAGGTTTTATTAATGGTATAAATTATTTTTCTGACACTGGTTGTACATTGGTTGCTATTAAGGAATATTTTGCTGTACCTAAAATGTTTTTTATTTTTTATTTTATCTTACTTCACATACAAAATTTAAATGTATATTTAAATGTAATGATAGTGGGACACAATATGGCACTCTGAAATCATATGACTGTTTGAAAAGAAATTATCATGACCATAATCTCCATATGTGGCTAGAGAAATAGATCAACAGACAAAGTGATGGACGGACGGATGGATGGATGGATGGATGGATGGATGGATGGATGGATGGATGGATAGATAGATAGATAGATAGATAGATAGATAGATAGATAGAGAGATAGATGGATGGATGGATGGATGGATGGATGGATAGATAGATAGATAGATAGATAGATAGATAGATAGATAGATAGATAGATAGATAGATAGATAGATAGAAAAGAGAAGAAATTAATAGAAATAAACAAACATTGTATATGAGTACAGGAAGCGGCTTCCTCCATCTGCCTGCAGTCATAACGTTGCCACACTGGCCCGAAGATGAAGGAGTGTTCCCACGCCTCAGAGCGCTGAATGGCCTTCTGGGAAATACACAAGGTGGTTTTCAAAAGCCAATGATCCACGAACTATCCTCAAGCCAGCATTCTGTGATTTTTTTGCCTCCTTTATAAAAATATTTCTTCACAGATGTGTAATGTGAACCTGAGAATTTGCATAATGTTACTTTTAAATCTCACAGTTCCTCATGCTTAAGAAAAAAAAAAACTAATCTATAAAATTTTGCTCCATACTTGATTCCATCATATACAGTCATCTTCTTAATTGCTGGCACCAATTGTGCAAAAAAAAAAGATACTTAATAACTTTTTCTAGTTCTTTTTCTAAATTTGACAACGACAATATGGCTTGATTTTTAAGAAAGGTAAGTTTGATAAATTATTGGTGCTCCTATAACTCTTGATGAGATTGCAGAGTGAGTAATCTGATAGGACTCCATTAATAAAGCTTTGATTGTTTTCCTAATTACAGCTATGACACCAGGTCTATTTTCATATTTTTTATCTTTTTTTTTAAATGTTCCTTGTTAAAAAGGAAGTCATGGATGGTCATGTGAATTATTAAAATGAACTATAAACACAAACATAGTTGTTAGGGATATTTAGTTATTAAGAACATTTATTTTAATGTTTGATTAAACAAATTAAGCACAAAACCTTTTCAAAATAGACATTAAGTACCCTCTTACTGCTTCCACAGGATTTAAGAGGTACCAGGCAAGTGCTGCTAATCATCAGCCTTTGATGAACAGATCACCAGCAGGCGTGTAGACCTCTATAAAAGCAGATGTTATGGCAGTTTGCTGGTCTGGAGCATTCAGGTGGGTAACACAATGCCAAGCTGGAAAGACATAAGTAATGGTCTTAGAAAAGCATCTGGAAAGCGTTATAAAACCATGGCCTTAATGTCCAGCGCCAATTTCTGTGAAAAAAACAAATAGCAATTCAGCAGAAACACCTCACACCCTCACACCTGGACACCTTGAGCTCCGCTATATACCAGAGTATTCTAGAGGCAAGTGTGAGGTCGTCTGTCGGAGCGCTAAAGCTTGGTCAAAATTTTGTCATCTTGGTCACCAGTAGATCTCAAATAAACAAAATGGCTTATGGAATGAAGGTTTTGGAATTACCTATCCAAAGTCCAGACCTCCAACTGAAATGGACCTTAAGAGAAAAAAAAATTACACACCCACACACACACACACACAAACACAGAAATAAAAGGGGGGGTCTTAACTTTTGAGGAGGGAATATGAGGAATGAGGGAACATGCTGGTCAAATACATGATTATACATTTTTTTCGATTGGTTACAAGATAAAACACAACAAAAATATAACCAATCGACAACCAGTTAACAACAATCAACCACCAATGAACCAACAAACATCAAAACAACCAATATCTACCAACAAACAATTAACAACTAAAAGCCGTCAACCCACAATTAACCAACCAACCAAACACCACACATGAAGCAACCAACAGCAAACAAATTAACTAGCAATTAACAATCAACCACTAACCAACAACCAATACCTACCATCAACAAACAAACATACAGCCAACCAATATACAACCAACCAACAAACAGCCTACCCCATCCATCAACCAACACAACAACCAAACATTCAACAAAAAATCAAACAACACATAAACACACACACACACGCACACACACACGCACACACACACACAC
>QMIH01000584.1:254672-265057 GCA_003987875.1 Clarias batrachus | reverse complement strand
TGTGTGTGCGCGTGTGTGTGTGTGTGTGTGTGTGTGTGTGTGCGCGTGTGTGTGTGTGTGTGTGTGTGTGTGTGTGCGCGTGTGTGTGTGTGTGTGTGTGTGTGTGTGTGCGCGTGTGTGTGTGTGTGTGTGTGTGTGTGTGTTAACTTCTACACTCGTAGACATCCTGAGGGAAAAATTACACATTTCATTAATTGTAAACTATTGCTGAGGAGGTTTTAATGTTAAACACACAGTGAGACAGGAAATGTCCTGATACAGAATCTTTATAAAAACAATCGTCACCAACCTTCTTGTAATCTAGAAAAACTGTCGTGTGTTTAATACTAACAATAAATAATTATTATATAAACTTGAGGCTGCAGTTTTATTTGAAATACCACATTGTGATTGTAATACACAACATATGTCAATAATATAACAAAAGAATCATCATTTCACTGATATTGTCCATACAGTCTTGATTTTTAACCATGTAAGATAGTTAGACAACCAGACGTTTTATTTAAAGAATACTGCCCTCTGGTGGTAATATGTGATATTTGCAGCTTTTCGCCCTTGAAGCTCATGAAAAGGCTTAATTGTTCTTCAGTCTTCAATGCACATTTTTGGTATATTAAAAAAAGAAGTCTCAATTGCATAACTTGAATAATTGTTTAATTTCTACAATAAAATTCAAATAATAATTTTATACATTTTACTAATAGGAAAAGGAGCTTTTAATGTTAAAAACACATAGAAACAAGAAATGTCCAGAAGAAGGGAGTCAAATTGAGTATTGTCACTTACTCTTATCGCAATTCAAATGAAATAAATAAATAAATAAATAAATATTCCACGATCAGTTCAAAGAACTGTACAGAAGTGTTATCAGGACGTGTAGTCACTTGCTCAGAGGATGTGAAGGAATTCCCACCAGTCACTCTAAACTGAAAGGAATTTGTTTCAGGAACAACCCAAAACTGGAACACATGAACTGGAAGTACATCATCATGGACTGTAATCCACACTGTCTTGCATCGACAAAGAAAGTGCCTTCCGATGGAGGTTCTGACCAGTGGAGGAGGAATTTTTTTGGAATAGATAAATATTAAGCCGTTTGTAGCCTCAACTCTATAGAATATTTGTGAATCATGCTTAAAAGTCCAGGAAAGCGACACTATCAATTCTTTAAAGACAAGTGGACAAATACCCAACCAGAAATCTGCCAGCAGCTTATTAATGGCTTACAAATGCATCTGCTAAAAGTGAAACTTGATAAAGGATAGATATTCTGTCTGCCTGTACAATCTGTACAATCGACACTAAAGTCAGAGGAGACCAAAGCGAGTATAACCTCGAAGTACACACAACGCAGTTAACATTTAGGTCTATTTCTTTATGTAATTGTATATTATCTATCATAAAAGTCTATAAATGAACTTTTTTTAGCACTGTTGCCTTGCACCTCCAGGTTCTGGGTTCGATTCCTGCCTCTGGTCTGTGTACAGTACATGCTGGTCTGAGTTTGCATGATTTGCCTGTGCTGGGTGGGTTTCCTCCGGGTACTCTGGTTTCCTCCCACAGTCCTAATGCAGATTAAGATAATATGTTTTTTTTTTGGCAAAAAACTGTTTTAAAGAAAAATCTTTAGTTTATAATTTAAATAGTTCTGTTTTAATCCTAATTTTATACAATTCTGAAACTGTGAGGTTTAAATGTTGTCCTCTGATTCCAGTAAAAAATGTGGGAAACCTGTGGTGATGAAGTTTTTTTTTCTTTGTTGGTGCCAGTTTTTACCACAAGATGGCAGTATTTTACAACAAAAAAGTTTTTTTTTTTCATTTTCTCCCCAAAACAATTAAAACCTTTTGTTAAATTTAAATAACATGTAAAATAAGTGGCTTTATAATTAAATGTAACAGTTTCTAAATGATTATCGAAGGCTTGTGGGTTATTTGGGTTCATAACCCACCAGCCTTTGCACCTTTCTGTAACAACAAGTTTTTATTTTTCTTTCAACTAAGTGATTTAAGTTAAAGTACCCTATATATTATATATTTCTCAATAGAGCTAAAGGGTGTAAAAGTCACATATTCCATATTATTTAAAGAAAGAATCATATTAATCTTAGACTGATGCTTGAAAATAATTGAATTATAATTGAACATATATATATATATATATATATATATATACAGTAGGTGGGGCGGTTTGTCAGGGTCTGAAGGGCAGTTGAAGTCTTGGATAATTCTATTGAATTTGGTGAGGAATTCAGTGAAAATGTGGTGATATTTATGGCATTCATTAAGGAAGTGCAGCTCTGTCTTTATTTATAGAGTGTGCACCGCTAGCACAGTCTCTTCTCTTGGGGCAGCCCTGTGTCACCCCGTCTCTACATCCAGACAATGCGCGCTGAGTCTGTATTTTATTAGGGTGTCTCTCTTTTTCTCTGTTTGTGTGGGTGTGCGGAGAGAGAATCAATATAGACCAAGAATCAAATGCTGTTAATATTGTAACCGAAACTGAGAACAGTTCATTTTCAGTTCTCTCTAAAGTTAGCCCTGAACAGGAACTGAAAGCCCCAGGAAAAGATCACACTGGATGACAAAAGACCATTCTCTATATGTCATTTTTTTTTTTTTTGGCAAACGTAATTTAAAAAAATAGTTACAAGGAAGTGTAGAAGCCTTTATTCTGTGGCGGTAATTCAGAGGAAAGCAAGCTTGTCAATGATTAAATTGTAATCAGATCTGAGAGTCAGCTGCATCTGCATAATGAACTGCTTTCAGCTATGGTGTTATGCAAAAACAAGCATGGTGTAGCATATTGGCATATTGTACTGATTCTGAAGACAAAGCAGCTTTACACAATCAAAATTATTATTTAAGTTCTAGGGTACTGTATGCTGTAGCGTTACATTGTCCCTTCTCTGGTATGAAAGCCACAAACTTGTTCCAGCATGACAAAGTCCCTATGCAAAAAAAAAAAAAAAACTATCTGCATGAGGACGTGCTAAAATTAAAAGTGGAAGAACTCAAGAGTCCTGACCTCAACCCCACTAAACAGCTCCAGGATGAACTGGAACACAGAGTGCACCCCAGACTTCCTCACTCAACATCAGCGCCTGACGTCAGCAATGAGCTCAAAACATATTTACTGTTATAATATTTATTTATTTGTTTATTTACAAAATTCTGAGCATATGTAGGCGGCATGGTGGCCTAGTGGTTAACACTGTCATCGTGCACCTTCAGAGTCTGTGTGAGGGGAGTTTAAATGTTTCTCCCGTGCCTGCTGGGTTTCTCCGGGTACTCCGGTTTCCTCCCACAGTCCAAAGACATGCAGATTAATCTGTTGTTCCCAAATTGCCTGTAGTGTTTGAATGAGCGTATGTGTGTGCTCCAGGTCCCAGTGCCAGGGGCGGATCTACCGGGGTGGCAATTGCCACCCTAAGAAAAAGCCTTGCCACCCCATTTGCCACCAAAGCACTAGTGTCCTAGTCTTCTAAAAAATAAAAGAATTTCCTCGACCGATTTACAGCAGTGACTCTGTATTTTGATGACACAGTGTGACGAGCGTCCCAATCATCTATCAGCGTCGCTGATATAAACAAATTGTTCAACAAAACCATCCGCCAGGGTTTGTTCACATGTATTTCCGTTGTTGCTCTGTATTATACATGTCTAAATATACCGTACCATCTCATTTAATTTATCTGATGTTCTCATCCAGATATCAGGTTCAAGTCAATCACACATCAGCCTTTATTTCATTTTTATAGGGCAATGTAGATATGTGCACCAGAGTGTATACACCGAATAAGTATAGCGTTCCTTGAATCGACAAAAAACATGCAAGGATGCTTTCTTCAGTGTTGCCACCCCTCGTAATTTTTAATGCCACCCCATGAATAATTTTCTTGGTCCGCCCCTGCCCACTATACAGAATAAAGCTGTATAGAAGATACTGTATTGAGTGAGTGAGTAGTAAGTATAGTGTATATAAAACCCCTTACACATTAGAAGAGTATATAAACTTATTTCCTTTTTTGCACTACTATGCACACACTATGAAAAAAAAATACAGCATATGACTTTTCTTCTGAGTCATAATGCTGGTCGACAAAAAAAAAGAAAGAAAGAAAAAAAAAAAAAACAACAACCATGCAGATGGCTCAGTGCACGACGATTTCATGAGAGTAAAGAGTTAACCTGCTCCGTCCATCCCTTTTATTTTTTCTCCTCCTCCTTCCACCCGACTCCCTCATAAACAAACCAGAAAAGATTCACTCGTCCATTCACTCCGCTAACTTTGTGGAGAGAGGATCCAGCTGTGGTGGAGGGGTTTCTGCCGGAGACAGATGTTGTTGTTGTTGTTGTTGTCGTAGCAGCGGACATGGCACAAGCAAGCGACAGGAGCGCGGAGAGCGCGAGCGGCTCCACACCCGGGGCTTTCCCCGAGATCATCGAGCTGAACGTCGGCGGGCAGATCTACGTGACGCGCCACTCGACGCTGCTCTCCGTGCCGAACTCTCTGCTCTGGGGCATGTTCAAAGAGCACAGCGCGTCGCAGCTCACGCGGGACAGCAAAGGGCGCTACTTTGTCGACCGCGACGGCTTCCTGTTCCGCTACATCCTGGACTACCTGCGCGACCGGAACCTCGCGCTGCCCGACTACTTCAAGGAGCGCGCGAGTTTGCAGAAAGAGGCTGAGTTCTTCCAGCTGCCCGAGCTCGCGCGCCGCCTCCGGCCTCCGCTGGTCAGCAAGGAGAACTCGATCGGGGACGAGGCGTTCCACAGCGACCCGGAGGAAGCGCTCCCCGGCGCCAGCGCGAGCACCTCCACCACCGCCTCCACCACCACCACCACCGGCACCGCCGCCGCCGCCATCGGGCCGCGCTCCCCGTCCCTGGAGGCGCGCAAGTCCGGCTACATCACCGTCGGCTACCGCGGCTCGTACACCATCGGGCGCGACATCCAGAACGACGCCAAGTTCCGCCGCGTCGCCCGGATTACCGTCTGCGGCAAGACCTCGCTCGCCAAGGAGGTGTTCGGGGACACGCTGAACGAGAGCAGGGACCCCGACCGGCCCCCCGAGAGGTACACCTCGCGCTACTACCTCAAGTACAACTTCCTGGAGCAGGCGTTCGACCGGCTGGCCGAGATGGGCTTCCACATGGTGGCGTGCAGCTCCACCGGCACGTGCGCCTACACCAGTAGCGACCCCAATGAGGACAAAATCTGGACCAGTTACACCGAGTATGTCTTTTGCAGAGAGTGAATCGAATCGAGGTGGACTTGCCTCTTCTTTTTTTTTTCCTTTTTTTTTTTGCGCCTATTTTGCCTATTTCCACCTGTTTATAGCACAGCTACACGTATATACTTACAAAAAAAAAATTATAATAATGAAGAAGGGTACTTTTCCTTGTCAGTGGAGTCGTACCATCAAGTGTGCACCTTTTTAGTGTGTATCTTTAACCTGGATGAGAAAGTGAAAGATAGGAAACCCACAAATGTCCAACTGTAAAAAAAAAAAAAAAATTAAATGTTCCATTTGGACAACTGGTGTTTGCTTCAAGCGCAACTCCTAAAGTGAGTAGAAAGTGATTTGAGTCGATTTGGACGTGCATTTTTTTCCCTCCCCTTTATATACAGTACAGTATATATGGTCGGAAATCGTGCTTATGTCTACCAGTTTATAGCACAGCTACATGTACAGTATACGTTTCCTTGACAGTGGAGGCGGATCATCAAGTGTGCATCCTGTACCTCTTATCTGGAAAAGAAAATAATAAATTGGTGGATTTACAGTAAGGAAAGGAGTTGAGATTTAAACAAACCTACAGATGTCCAATTGTAATGACGGTCCACTTAAACATCATAATATTCCATTTGGACAACTCTCCACTCCTAAAGTTTTTTTTTTTTTTTTTTACATTTGTAAATTAATACTTTTCATATACTTTCTGTACACTTTAAGAAATCAAGGTACTTTTCCTTGGAAAAGTGGAGTGTGCATCTTGTACCTTTTAGTATGTAGGAAAGAAACGTGAATGTGGTGCACTTTAGGCGTAGAGCTTTAAGCAAACCCACAGATGTCCAATGGGAATGATAGTCTACCGAAGCAATGTTACATTTATTCTATCTCACCAGACGTACAGTAAACAACAGTCTAGTTTTAGAGCGTGTACATTCAGAAAAAAAAACAACAACAATACTATTGTTTGTCTTTGGAGTTCTAGAACCACAAAAGTGTACAACTTGTACTTGCAGCATGCACCACCCACCTAGGGAAGTGAAGTACCAGAGTAGTGTACTGTACGTGTCAAATTCCTCAACTTTTCTTTCAGCTGCTCCTGTCATGGGGGTCGCCACAGCAGACCATGCCTGTTTGTGCCTGTAAAATTTCAAAACTTTCTTTCGGGCTGCTCCCGTCAAGGGGGTCATCATAGCTCACCATGCCTGTTTGTGCCTGTAAAATTCCTGTCATACCTTAAATCCGAGGTTCTCAGGTCCAGTTCTGGGGATCCACTACAACCATGATTCCTGATTCTACAGATTGACTTCCTTCCTGGGTCAGAAGTGAAATAGGAAACCTTTAACCATGAACCATGCACAGAAATGCTGTTTGGAAATGATTCCAGTCCCCTGTGTTCAATACAACTGAACTCCATTTAACAGGATTTATACTACTGGTACTAACGATGTACTGTACTAATGAGGACATCACACTTTTGAGTAGCAATGATAGTGTAGTTTTTTTTTTCCTGGCCCTGGTGCAGCTCAGTATGTGTGTGTGTGTGTGTGTTTTTTTTTCCCAAGAGTCCATACAGATTAGCATAAAGTCGTAGTGCGTTTGTCAGGAGTTTAATGATTAGCCACCGTCTGCAGCCTTCGGCTCTCGCGTTATTAAGGTTAAATGATTCAGCAAGGATTGTTAAGAATGCACAGTAAAGTCTCAGTCATGTTCTCATAACACGTGCACACAGGCATGTCCAGACCCAAGTGCTTTGGTTTGTCCGGGCATGTACAGGGAATCGAATTCGTCCTGTTTGAGGAGAAATACGAGTGTCTGTTGCCTGACATGGAGGACACAGAGGACATCGTTCGTCTTTTTTTTCGTCTCACTGCCATTCCATCTTAACATCCCACTGACTGCTTTCCCGGTCGTTGTCCTTTTCTAATCTCTCCCACTGGACATGTTTTTTCCGTGTGGTGCTCGTCACCATCTCTTGGTGTTTTTCGTTAACCAGACAGATATTCAGTTTCCTGTGTGATGTACAGTAAACGGTTCTTCTAGCTCGCATGAAACTTTTGCTCTATCAGATAGCAATAGGACCCTAAACATATTCCTGTTTCTGTATCAAACACAATCTCACACTCTGGAGTTCAAATTTGAACTCCTTCAGTCTGAACTAAATGATTAACTGAGTGATGTTGTTTCCTTTGCACTTGTGTATATACAGTATACAGTATAGATATGACATTCTTCATGGTTTTCTTGTATGACAATAAAGTAAATATCCAAAGATTTTTTAGATATGAATGCAGATTTTTGTTTTGTGGTGGTGGTGGGAAGTTCTTGATGGACCAGTACAAAAAAATAGTCGGACAACAGGCTTCCTTGCAAATGTCCAATGTTTAAGTGAATAATCTTTTTTTTTTTGGAATTTTCAGGGGAAAAAAGCTGTACAATTTTCAATGGGTTAAATGTACGACCAATGAACTGTAGTCACTCTCAGGTACATAAAGTAAAAAAAAAAAAAAAAATCTAATATAGATATACAAGATACAAGATCCAGGTATAATAATTAATTCATCCCTTAATTAATTAATTAACTGTAAATGCAAACAGCAAAAATAAATCGCTTTTTATCTTATGCATTGTACGGTATTTAAAAGTCTCTAACACACTGAAATAGAAAGTTGACTCATAAAACATAAATCCGTAAAATTCATTTTATTTTAACTAAAATATTAACTTGTTTTTAATTGATTTGGGTTATTACCATTTAAAACGTATAAAAACGCACTGCAGTACATATACAGTATGCTTCTAGAGTACAACCTGAGAACGAGGCATGGAACAACGGTCTACTTGCACATCTGTCGACTGTTCATGCTGATAAGTTCATTTTCATAAAGGAAGCATTAACATGGCATCAACTTATGTAGAAACAAAGTTTTGCTGATAACGTTCTGAACTTGCAATATCTGGATTTTTTAATTATTTATTTATTTATAGTCTCCATATATATCAGTGTATGTATACACATGTAATTCATATTGGTACATCAGAACTAATGACAACCTTAAAACCAACTCAAAAATCATATTCTCTTGCTCCTCGGGTTTGCTGATGCGCCTGTGGGTATACAGTAACTTAATATCTTACTTTGACTTCAGCCCCCAAAATAATGTGGAATGCTGACAAAAAACAAAACAAACAAAAAAAAAAAACAGGCAGTGAAGAAAAACAAGCCTGTTTTGTATTATGTATTATATATTATTATTGGCATTAAATTATGTTAAAAACCTCATTTGTTGTTTAAAAAATGTTAAAAAAAAACAAAAAAAATATATATATATATATATATAATTTTTTATTATTATTATTTTATATATATTTTTTTTTAAACAACAAAAGAGGTTTTTAACATAATCTCATTTAAAATTGAAAAACAACTTTAACGAATGCAGCATAAACAGGCTTTATTTAAAGCAGTGACTAAATGCTTTCTTAATGACCTTTCAAATGAAGTTTTCCAAAGAGTGTAAGATTAAGATCAGCAAACAGTATAACTAAAGACATGGGTCATCTAGCTGGCATGCTGATCGTACGAAATGCAAACGAGCTCAGAAATAGACAGTTGTCTTGTTAGGGCTTTAGACACTGAAATGGTGTTGCAGTGGCGAAAGAGATTCGAAAGAAGATTAGAAGTGTGTGTGTATGTATGTGTGTGTGGTGTTAGGAAACAGATGGGAGGCTGTGACTTGGGGAACAGGAACTAGACCTGCGTACGCCAGCAGTCCTGTGACCACGGCTAAAAAAATGTAAAAAAAAAAAGCCCAATCATGTTTCAAAGCACATGTACTGTACACGTCAGAGTTACAGTATGATTTAGTTTCATCGCCTACTGATGAGCACATGAACGTGAATACAGAGAAATGCTTATCAAATCATCTGACAACAGTTTGGCATGCGGGTGTGCATGTGGTATTAATATGAAAACTATTTATAAAGTTAGCACTGTTAATATGCAAAGAGAAAAGAGGAAAACACACACACACACACACACACACACACACAAAAAGATCCTTCATCGTAATACAATATACCGTATATGAAGGGTGTTCAAGTCAAACCGGGATTTGTGATGAAATTCCTGGTGAATTAACATGTAAGACCAAAGACTTGAAGCACAGTACAGTGATGAGACTCTTAGCCACAGTAAAACATTTAACTCTGAACTCGGCCCATTAGAAGGAGTTCCTGGGAGGCCAGTGTATCAGACGTGAATCAGGCAGTCCGATCATGGCTCCGACATACTGAGGAAACTTTCTGCCTTGTTGGTGTCCAAGCACTAGTGAAACACTGGGATGAGTGCATTAGTGTAGGGATTATATAGAGGAATAAAGGGAGGTTTTACTCTCATACTGTATTTCAATATGATGGGTC
This sequence comes from Clarias batrachus, assembly GCA_003987875.1. Lineage (NCBI taxonomy): Eukaryota > Metazoa > Chordata > Actinopteri > Siluriformes > Clariidae > Clarias > Clarias batrachus. Next base: position 255,397 of record QMIH01000584.1, on the reverse strand, counting down.
AGATGTTTTAATTGATGTATTTCTTTATTTAACCTCTTTATGTTAACACTCACTCACTCACTCACTCATTCATCATCTATACTGCTTAATCCTGTATTCAGGGTCATGGGGGCCTGGAGTCTATCCCAGGAGACTTAGGGCACATGGCAGGGTTCACCCTGGACAGGGTGCCAATCCATCACAGGGCACACAGACACACACACACATACACTCACTCACTCATTCACACACTACGGGCAATCACACACACATACATACACTCACTTACTCATTCACACACTACAGGCAATTTGGAAACGCCAATTTGCCTAATCTGCATGTCTTTGGACTGTGGGAGGAAACCAGAGAACCCGGAGGAAACCTGTTTAAACATTCTGATCTAAATGTGGACCAAAATTTTGAAACAAATATTAAATGTACATCATTATACATACGACGGGGAGTAAATTCTCAAATCCGATTGGTCGGAAAGTGGTGATTAATCTTCTACAAGCATCACAGATATACTGTATAAGGCTATAATTGTTACAGCTACTACACAGGGATCTGTACGGCAAAATGAAAGCATGTAATGATTAATTTAGGCCAGTTTCCCATAAGAAAAGTAACTTTTCTGTAAGCAGTCTTCAGTGTCGGTGCTTTGTAACAATCACAAGGATAGCTTCAGGACAGAGAAGGTTAAACTTTGTACTTGTACTCTCATAAAAAAATAAAAATAAAGAGAG
>QMIH01000584.1:204672-249672 GCA_003987875.1 Clarias batrachus | reverse complement strand
AAGCTGCCTAAAGCTTAAAGTCTACGATGAATCACTGAGCTTTGAGGCTTTAGCTGAAGATTCCTCACACATTAGAAAGAGCCATAATTCATATCTATGAAGCGTTCGGTAGGCGGTGAATAGAATGAATACAGAGCACGTGATTATTCCATTGAAATGGAAGAAGTGGTGTTTATAAAAGGCAGAAAATACACGAAAGGACAGAACAAACTCACTGACTTATATCACACTAAAACAAAAGAGGACGTAAAAAATGTAAAATGGTCCACCAATAGAGTCAAACAATGTCATGGGTAAGTTAATAAAATGTCTCTCATGTTAGTTTTTAATTGTAATCTCATAATAAGAAAACACATGCAGTACAAAATTTTAAATTATATATTTTTATATACTTTTTTTATTTTTTATATATTTTTATACACTTATATAGTGCAACCTAAGGACGAGGCGATTATCATCAAATGGCCGAAAAAAAAGGAAAAACAAGAGTTCTGGCTTTTTTTTTTTCTTCAGTAAAAGGCACAAGGCTAATATTATTTACACATCATATTTGTGTAAGAAGCAGATGACGGGGAGGGTCGAGCACACTGCTATGTCATTAAATGAAAACAAATACACTTTACTGATTGCCGTGGTCATAAAACACAGAAGAGACTTTGCCTCTGAGTAAACCAGCTCCATGACTACGAGAGCTGAGCAATGCAATGGATTAGAGAGAGTGAGCGCGGGTCAGGAAGTTTTCCTTCGTTTTAAAGTTTTTCATGGTCCGTTCATAGAAACATCTGAGATTTGCATTGCAATGAAAGTTTTTGTTTTGTTTTGTCTCCCTCCCTCCCAGAGGTTGACATCAGTGTGATATCTGCCTTCTTCTGCATGCATGAGCTGATAGATGGCCACAACAAAACCAGCCAAAAAGAGACCCTACATCCCAGAGAGCAAGGCCAATGATGCCCCTTTCAACTCGCAAGACAGGGACCCAAAACCGAGCTCCATTTTCAAACTTTTTTTTAATTCAAATCCGAAAAAGGTTACAACACTTACATAGTGTTAAGCGCTTTTCAATTCTTTCCAGGAATAGAATTGCTTTAACATAGTCCGTTATCTGGACACCAACATGACATCATCATCTCCATGACAACAAAAGAGCTTCCTTTGCAGACTGTGTTTGCATTCTACTTTACAATTATTGGCACCTCTTAAGACCAGGCAAAAAAGTAAACATCCACTCCACAGAACTGGATAAAAAGCTTATCTTTTCTGAGACTAAAATCAATTCTCATGACAGGTGTGTGTGCAGCAGAGCGAGGAATCCAGAGCGTGTCAGGAGGTTTGCCTCATCAGCCGCGACGTGGGATTGACCCTATAGACTGTATTAATGCCTTGACCATCATCTAGCCCACATTCCCTGAATCATAAGACATTTAAACCACTTCCGGGAAAAAAAAAAATACAAAATGCTTTGGGTGTAGTAGCTCTCACAGGCTGTCACATGCAAACCCCAGTGTGTCTGGACATGTTCGACCCTGGAATGCCCATATTTTTACAGAAGTGGTAAGAAATCAGGTTCATGCGGTTTTTCATGAGACCAAACAGGGTGGCCATGACACAATAAGATCTCCATGACAACAGAAAGCCGAGGTATACAGTAGGAAGTGGTAATAGCTAGAGCTGAGATAGAGTGTGTTGATGAACTGATTGCTGTGCACCACAACGGAAGCCATGAAAAGCATTAGAATAGTTATATTTCCTGAAAGTTACGTTTAATTACTTTATTATAATAGACAAAAAATGTAAACAAAAGAAAAACTTGTATAAATATTTTTATACTATTTATTGATATATATTATTATACATTAATACACATGATAATAATGTGATAATGATATGTTTTAATATTCTCATTTCATATTTTTTCATATTTCCATATTTTGTATCATATTTTAATTCTATGTTTGATATATATATATCTTTTTTTTTATACCTATTCTTTATATACCTACAGTATATTTATTTAAATTTATTTTATCTATTTTATTCTTTTTTTTTTTTACTTTTTAGTGGCGTTCATTGGAGGACAGCAGAGTAAGAATTTCATCATACATGTTTGTTTATTGTGCATAGGACAATAAAATTTGAAACTTGCAATAGTAATCTACCAATATTATTAATGCTATGTACATCATACTATTTTCATTTTCATTTTTTTTTGCCTGGCTCTGTATACTGTGAATATAAAACTAATTATTGAATACCATCTAACTACCTGGTCTAAACATTTAAATCCTGAAGCTTGTTCATAAATATTGGCACCCTTCAAAAGAGAAAAGCATTTGGCCAAACCTGTTAATTAGTGAATTCAGGTGTTTAAATCAATCAGTTCTCTGTGAAGGACAATCTTAATGCTTCAACAAAATCCTGTGGACAGAAGAGTGGAAGCTGTTATAACTGCAAAAGGGGGACCAAGTCCATGTTGAAGTATATGCATTCGAATACAATGTCATTGCAGGTTTGGCCGCATACTTTTGACTGTATAGTGTAACATTAATACCTATAAAAGCAATATGCTGGAACAACTAAAACTGTCTCTTACAAGTGTGTTAAGGCTCTAAGTTTCTGATCGGAAGGGCGGCAGTTGGAGCACAAGCTCTGCCGGGCTCCCGCTGTTGGGCCCTTAAGCAAGACCCTTAGCCCTGTCTGCTCCTGGGGCACCAAATCATGGCTGACCCTGCACTCTGACCCTAGCCTAATAAAAGAAGCTGGGATATGTGAAGAATAAAGACTTTTAATGTGCAGACCACGCTACAGTACATTTAATATAGTCACATTTACTTCTGTAGCATGCCTATAATCCTGTTGTTGGACAGTATCATTAGTGACATGCTTCAGGTCTAATAAAGGCCCACAATACAACTAAACCCATGAAAGACTCCAATTCTGGGTTAACAAGAAGCTTCACATTGTTCCTTTCCCTCATGCACACTACACACACACACACACACACACGCGCGCGCGCATACACACAAACATGCAAACCTGACGCATGCAAATAGAAGTACAGCAGAAATATTCAGGCAGATAAATACGTAAATATGCTCATGCGGCTGTATAAACACTACACTGTATTTAGTGGTCAGTGCAAGCAGCGGGCGTGCTTTTTTTTTCTTTTTCTTCTTATTCTTTATTCCTTTCATCCCCTGACTGAGTGGAAAGGAAAATTCAATGTACCATGCGCTAAAGGAACTTTATTACCGCTCGCAAGCAACCTCTAATGAAATCAAGTCTAATTCAGGCGCTGCTGCTGCTGTAAATAGTACTGTCTTTCTTACCACCGCAACAGAAACATTCAAACAGCCGATGTAGGAAAACTGAAACATCAAAGAGGGGAAAATGCGTGGGGATTGCTGAAGCCTGAAGAATCTGGTTAAACATTATTCTGTACTATGGTAATTAAAGCTCCAGTTCGTTTGAAAAAGGGATTACTTGATGAACCGTGGTCATAGTAATGAAGTCGTGCTTTTCTCCAAAAAAAGTACAAAAAAAAAAGTGAAAAAGTAACTATTCATTTTGTTATGACTTTTTATAATATTATTTAAATAAAATTATTTGTCACATGTACCTTACAGCACAGTAAATCTTTTTTTGTGTGTGTGTGTCTCATATAAAGATGATATAGCGCCCATGGAGAAGATAGGAAGATAGGGCTAAGGGCCTTGCTCAAGAGCCCAGCAGTACAATTTGGCCCTCTGGGGCCGTAAACCTGAGCCTTAACCATCTGAGCCAGCACTGTCCCTAAAGCCATCTCTCTTCAGACCTACATGGTAATACTAGTACTCATCAGGTCTGGATTGGTGTTATCTGGCATATTGGCCAATTTCCCAGTGGGCCAGTATATATATATATGTTTGATTTTCTTCACATTAAATGTGAAGAAAATCAAACCATATTTTTATGGCATTTGGCAAACACCCTTATCCAGAGCGACTTACATTTTTATCTCATTATACATCTGAGTAGTTGAGGGTACAGTGGCAACATGGTGGTTGAGGGGTTTGAAACTGGGACCTTCTGAACCATAGACCAATGCCTTAACCACTGAGCCAAATGATTTTGCGCCAATCATTACAAATAGCAATTATCTTTCTTCAGACCTATGGCAAGTTTCTCGTCGTTTCAAGTTGTAAACAGAGAACCTGAACGTACGCTGTACTCGCAATGTCCTTCCGGGCTTACTACTGTATTTACGAGGAGTGTTCTAGCCAAACCAGGACTTCTGATTGTGCACAATAACAGAACAAAGTTATGAGAGTAAAAGCTCCTCAGACTGCATGCTTCACGCCTTGAAACTCCTTTATTGGCCCAATCATGTGGAAATGGCTTGAAGCAAGGTCAGGACTGTACAGTACAGAGGATGTTGCAATAACTCCCAACTGAGTTCCTGTGATGTGCAAGTGATGTGCGTGTAACAGTCCCCACAAGACTTGGTCTCCCCGTGCATGGTGGCTTTCCTCCGGTTACTCCGGTTTTCTCTCACAATTTTCTCCCACAGGGCCAAAGACATGCAGATTAGGCTAATTCGTGTTTCCAAATCAACATAGTGTTTGAATGAGTATGTGAATGTTGACCGCAGGTCCTACCACGGTCATAAGAATGGGAATAAATACAATGGTCACCACTGGCCTCCACAGTTCCTAGTTAGACTACAGAGGTTCCTAGATGGATGGAAGAATGGATGGATGGATGGATGGAAGAATGGATGGATGGATGAAAGAATGGATGGATGGATGGATGGATGGAAGAATGGATGGATGGATGGATGGATGGAAGAATGGATGGATGGATGGATGGAAGAATGGATGGATGGATGGATGAAAGAATGGATGGATGGATGGATGGATGGAAGAATGGATGGATGGATGGATGGATGAAAGAATGGATGGATGGATGGATGGAAGAATGGATGGATGGATGGATGGATGGATGGGTGGAAGAATGGATGGATGGATGGATGGATGGGTGGAAGAATGGATGGATGGGTGGATGGATGGATGAAAGAATGGATGGATGGAAAATGGATGGACAAAATTTTTTTAATGGTTTTTAATGAATATATACATGTCATTCCAAATGAAATGGAAGGAATTAATGGATTAGTTATTTTAATGTAAATGGTAACTGTGTAAGTAAGTATTCAAATTTCAGTAAAGCGTAAAGTATAAATTCTCTAAAACAATCCAGGTACATTTCCATTACTGTTTGCTAATATCCATGCTTCGTTGAGAAGTACTGTATCTAATCAACACACAATGCTAGTCTGAATCTCTTAGCATGAACTCATGGTCCATTTATAAGGAAACTGAAAAAAGATCCTTATTTATATGTAAACGTGAACACATGATACATCAATCAATCACATGGTAATAGTTGTGTGACTAGGCAAACGTGAAATATAAACGCCTAGTATATCTATCCTTGACTGAGGCGAATGATACTGTATGTATAGCTACTGTAGCATGTAGCGGTTTTGCTGACTAGAGAGAAGGTCAACCTGCCACAGATGTGTCGGTGAATCAGCATTGACACAAAGTGAGCTCTGCTGTAATGAAAAACAACTACCTCGTTTCACTTACCAGTGCTAACAGGTCGTTGTGACACATTTGTGAACACACAACCCTGCTAGTCTATTTTTAGCTTCTTTCTTCTTCTCCTTTTTGTTTTAAATGAAACAGCCTCACAAGAAACCTTCATTGTTCCAGATGTTCTAGGCAGGGTCTAGTCTACACCCAGAGCCCAGAGCAGAACTGCAGCAAAATTAGTTTTTTAATATAACACTGTTCTACTGGGCCTGCAAGGGCTTATGTCAAATAAAGCTACAGTTATTATCCCTGAGCCCCAGGAGTTTAATAAAAACAGATTTGATCTTTCCTTGCGCTCTCTCTCTTCCCCCCTGGTGAGGCCGAGAGCGCTGTGATAACTGATCTCAGATCAGCGTATGTTACTAAATAGACCAGCACATGTTATTAAACATTTGAACAAAACTGATCCAAGATCAGTCCATATAATCTCCGCCTTCCCTCCTCCTGTGATGATCCGTGATCTATGGAGTGCACTGGTGATATGAATGAAAAGCTACTAGTCTTCCGTTCGAATCGGCCTTTTTAACTCTGATCCAAACGGCAACTCTACCGTTGCACATGCAGAGCTAATTTAAGTGACAGGCGTGAAAATCTGATTCTGGATCAGTGCTAAAAGGGCAGCCTGTCACCTGCTGCAAGCCGTTGTTTTCTGTAAATGTCGTGGTGGTTTTCCCTCACACTGTTCTCTTTGCCAAATCGGGCTTCCGCGCCACGGCAGTCCGGTACGTCTCACGCTGTGCTCTCCGAGCACACTAAAGGCCGCCAGCATCACTCAACGGCAGGGAACAAAAGCAAGGGTGCAGGCCTATGATTTCCAGCATCCTGGCCCCCCTCCAGCCCCAACACTGGGCCCTTTTGGAGTAAAAAAGGCTCCTACTGGGCACAGAAAAGGCCAGGAAAGAACTAAGGAGCGAGAAAGCATGGGGAATCCATCGTCTCCGAGGTAAGGACATTGTGCACACAAAGATGGATTTATTAATAGCACATGCACAGCATACACTTTCGCACTTGGTGCAAACATGCAAACACACAACGGCAGCACAGGAAGGCCCTTAAGCAATCCACTGCCTCAGTATATTTCACATAGCACCAGGAAATGCGGACTGACAAGCAGGAAATGTGCCGAAAGCTCATGCCCCGTGAGCTTTGGCTCTCAGCTTTTATACATGGCTTACAAGCAGATTATTGGGATGAAAAAAAACGACTGAAAAGCGTCAGTGGAGGATTAGTCTCTCATGAGCCAGATAAAATAACATGTGGGTGAAAATATTACTTCAGGATCTCAGAGGATTGTAAGACAAAAAAAAAAAGGATGTTTACTTCTATACTCATTCCAGTCTCCTTGGGGTACGACACAATCTTTATGCACTTTGTAACATTCATTTTAATCTAGATAAAGATATTGTTCCTGGGTAACATATTTGAGATATTAGTCCATAGATAGCCGAGGATTAAAATGGATTAGAATTCAGTGGTCTTCTTGATGAGCCATTAACCCATATATACACACCACAGTGATCCACAGCGCCCCATGTGGTCAAACAGTGCCAGCGCACGGGTGTGCCCTGAGCTGTTTTTCCACAATGACATAAATCTGGTGCTGGATCTGATACGGCTAACGTGTACCGTATTACGTAAGAGCCATTACTCAGCGCCCTACCTAGTCAGCTCGGGAGCCATTTGCGAACCATGCCGTGTATCTTTCCTGTCTCCTGTATCTGGACAGTGTTATCCAGCCGCGAGCTCTGAACTCTGCCTGACACTCTGCAGACACTCTTCAGCTCCAAGATGGATCTCCTAACAGGAAACCGACGAGCGATCTGCCTCGATTTGTTTCTAGGAATGAAAATCGCACTCTAAAGTGGAGGACGCTGTCGCACGTCAACCTTGGACGCGAGCATCAATGGCATGATCGATCGATATCAGCGTTAATTACTGGCCGCCTTTGTTTGCTCTCCTCGCGCCGGGGCTCATCCAAAACGAACGGCTGTTTGTTTGCAGCCTGAAATCCAATTTAGTGCAAGATGACAAGCAGCAGCCTCTCCTTCTGCTTCTCAGACCTGATCATATCACTGCCTGTTGACAAAAGCCAGTCTTGGTTATTCCTGGAGCACTGTGTAAGCCAATGTCAGCTCCATCAAACTCTGTTTACCGTAGCATTTATATTCACTTCTGCATGCTTCTCAGAACAGCTTTATAATGCAATGAATAAAATACTTGGAGTCGTGCTATTCTAGGAAAACTCCTTAACGACTGGGTGGTGCGACACAGTCAACACTTTTTATTTTCGGCACACCCTGAAGCACTTTGTTGCTCTTGAACCGGAGCAAATTTGCAACAATACGGTTTGCGCATTAACAAAAGCTTTCAATCACAGCTTTGCTTCAGAGCGCTGACACTGGAGACTCCTTCCGTCCTCCTACTGTGACGGTGCCTAAAACAACTTCAGCAGCGACCTCATTTTCCCTCTCGTCTGATCCAACCACTCAGCATTCGGCATCACCGGGATACTAATCACCGGCCTGATCATCCGCACCTGTTTCTCACTGGTTCATGCCTTAAGTTAGGAGTGGTTCATAGGTCACTGTGTGGCTCAACAAGCAAAAACATGAGAAACAAGAACTTGCCAAAGTGAAGAAGTATGGAGAACTGTTCCTCAACACTTATTCTGTTATATAATCAGAATAGAATCAGAGTAATGACAGGAAACTTTGGTTTGATTTGGTTAAAATACAAATACTGTACCACCATCGTGAATGCTGTACCATATGGCCATTCATGATTTTTCATTATTTCTACCCCCACACTGCTGAAACTCTATCTATTTAGACATTTCTGAGACTTTCACAGAACTGTGCTTTTATAACATTTGACATGTTTAGGCCCCAGACACACAGACTCAGAGTTTAGCCCCATTGGCCAGTGTACAAATGTTTGCATCACAACATGTGTGTGTGTGTGTGTGTGTGTGTGTGTGTGTGTGTGTGTGTGTGTGTGTGTGTGTGTGTGTGTGTGTGTCCGAAGGCAAGAGAGAAAAACAGCTGTGGCCCTCCATCTGTCATCAGCCTCGGTTCTCAAACACTGGCGCATACTAGGAACTTCAATTTAGTCACACTGCAAGGACAAATTATAACACACACACATACAAAAAAAAAAAATATATATATATATATATAGAGAGAGAGAGAGAGAGGATGATGAGTGAATGTTATTGTTAAGAGCCGTCTACTTTTCACCACCAGATTTCTCACACACTTACTTTGTCATAAACAAGCCCAAAAGCTTAATCCCTTAAAGCACCATTAACACCAATGTGCCAAGACCAAACTTCAGTCACACTTTGCTGGTTATAATATTAATGAAACGTAAAGAAACCTGTGAAAGTATGCGAGGATGTTCAAGTCAAACCGTGACTTTTGATTGTGCCCAATAACAGAACACAGTTATGAGAATGTTCTATTCCCTTTATTTCTCTATATAATCTCCTGCTAGACTAATGCACTCATCCCAGTGTTTCACTAGTGCTTGGACACCATCAAGGTAGAAAGTTTTCTCAGTAAACTGGGGCCATGATCGGACCGCCTGCTTCACGTCCTTTAATGACCCAAACATGTGGAAATGGCTTGGAGCGAGGTCAGGACTGTACGGGGGACGTGACAATAACTCCCAGCCGAGTTCCTGTAATGTGCAATTGGTGTTGGTGAATGATTGTGTGTACAGTTCACACAGACAGATGCGTCTCTTCTGCAAATTTGTGACAAGTTATATCCGTCAATTTTACATCAAAGAACCCGTTGTTCCACTCACTGAATATTCATGGGAATGACTGCAGTGATCTTCATGCTACGGGATCATCATTCACGGATGTACGTTTGCACCGTTCAAACATTTTACCGTGACTAAGAGTCTCATCGCCATACTGTGCTTGATGTCTTCGATCAATGTCAATTGGCTTTTATGCCTTCATTCACAAGAAATGTCATCATAAGTCCCAGTTTGACCTGAACGTCCTTTGGCTTTTTATTCATTAAATGATGGCAGAAAATACTTTTTAAAAATTCATTTATAGGTACATTTACCATTGCGGAACATCCATGATTTAGTTAAGAATTACAGGGGTTGGACAATGAAACACCTGGTTTTGAAACCAGTGAAATGCCTCCTTTTGCGGCCAATACAGCATCAGTTCGTCTTGGGGACACTTGACCTGCACAGCGGCCAGAGGGATTTTGAGACATTCTCCTTGCAGAATAGTGTCCAGATCACTACGTGATGCTGGTGGAGGGAAACGTTTCCTGACTCGCTCCTCCAAAACACCCAAACGTAGCTCAGTAATATTTAGATCTGGTGACTGTGCAGGCCATGGGAGATGTTCACCTTCACTTTCATGTTCATCAAACCACTCTGTCACCGGTCTTGCTGTATGTGTTGGTGCATTATCATCCTGAAACACGGCACCGCCTTCAGGATACAATGTTTTTAAGCATTGGATGCACATGGTCCTCCAGAATGGTTCGGTAGTCCTTGGCAGTGACGCGTCCATCTAGCACAAGTATTGGACCGACAGTAGTGAATGCCATGATATCGCAGCCCAACTAGCACTGATCCAACCCAATGCTTCACTCTGGGTGGTACCCTTCTTTGGTGCTTCTCCACATCGTAACTCTCCCGGATTTGGGAAAGACAGTGAAGGTGGACCCATCAGAGAACAATACATGTTTCACATTGTCCACAGACCAAGATTTTCACTGCTGGAACCATTGAAATGTTTGGCATTGGCACAAGTGAACAGACAGCTTCCTCTTGCGTCCACAGTTACTCCTATTGGATGTGGTTCGTCCTTCTTGGTGGTACACTGACGTTACCCTGGACACCGTGGCTCTCGATACATCACAAGGACTTGCTGTCTTGGTCACAGATGCGCCAGCGAGATGCGCACCAACAATTTGTCCTCTTTTGAACTCTGTTATGTCACCCATAATGTTGTGTGTATTGCAATATTTCAAACAAAACTCTGCTAATTAAACCTTCACACTCTGCTCTTACTGGTGGAATATGCAACCAATGAAGTTCGGCCACCAGGCTGGTCACATTTAGCCATGAAACCTCCAAGACTAAATTGACCAGTGTTTCAGTTTCATTGTCCAACCCCTATAGGTGATGATTAGTTTTCCATTACAGCAAGTCGATGGATTGATGTTCTAATATGCTGTCATTTTGATAGTGATGCCTTACAAATTACATTTTAAAAAATTGTTGTATAAATTTGTTGATACAATGAAGTTTAATGCAAGAAGAGTAAATGTTAAAGATTTCCTAAATGAGTCTCCAGCATCAACATGTTGTAACAATCACAAATGCAAAAAGCAGTCACTTTAAAGGTCCCATATTTGACTATTTAGTTTCCAGATTAAAACAGTTCTCAGAGTCGAGCCAAAGCCTGTGTTTTCCAGTTGAAACTGCCCTCAGATGATGTTCCTCAAACTCACTTTGTTTTAATCCTCTCCGAAAACACAAATTTAGTGCTACTGCTAAGCCACACCCACTGGAGCAACATCTCCTTATATGAGGTCACATTTAAGAGGGAATAGGCCATTACAACAACAACAACAAAAGAGAGAGAGAAAAAAAACAGAGTATGTTTTTTCTCTCACTTTTTGTTTGTAAATGTACACTGGAGTCTAATGTCTACTACAAAGTGAATTTTATGTTCAAGTTCAGCTGTAAATTCTAATTAATCAAAAGGGGGGAAAAATTAAGCCATATTAAAAGTATTCTTATAAAAACTTCCCTATGTATAAGAAAACGTTTAACACTAAAATCATCATATTCTTCCATGTAGAGGGAAAGTTAAATGTGTGAGAGAGGCCTGGATGTTATTTCTGGTTCATGAATATTTTAGTCACCTTGTAAAATAGACCCAAATTGTACATAATTATCTGTATAAATTGCAGGAAAATATGTCCATCCACCTTTCACCTGATGTTCCTGGTCCTATTTATTCTTCGACTTCTCGAGTCCCTCACCTGCAGGTAACCAGATTGTTAGCCGGTGCTCCCTCTGTGTGTTCGCGCATACGACTGTCTCATCTGAGCCCGGACGCGAGGCAGGAACAGGCGCTCCATAAATATTCATCACCTTTAGCCAACATCAGTAAATATTCATTATCAGTTAGCGTGTGGCTGGGGAGAGACCCAAAAGGTTAACACGGTTATAATGCCGAGGTCTTCTTAGAGTCTTCTCATACGATTTCCAAGCAAGTATTAATGAATTCATTATATAAATACATCAATAAATAACAGGACATTAAATGAAAAACCGTACAATACTATATACTATGTTGTAACAGCACAGGGTGGCAATTCATCACACACTCATTCATACACTATGGGAAATCTGGGATCACTAATTAACCTGATCTGCATGTCGTTCTAGAGGAAAGCCACCATGCCTGGGGGAGAACACGCACATACAGACCCAAAGCACCTACCTGATGGTGCGAGGTAACAGTGTACAGTACACGCATACAACTCAGTGATGGATTGTCCTTGTAACCGGACTACCAGACTACTGGCACCCTTTACAAAACTGAACACTTTGCACACTGAGTCACCTCGAGAAAGTACGTACTGCATGGGTTGTCTAACAAAAAAATGACGAGCCCAAAACCGCACAAGTGAATGCACACAAATACAGTAGTCCTAAACATCATTTTAAAATTGCCTTCATCTCATATTTAATCTATCATTGCCCTCGACCACATACACAGCTCAACTCATCCGGGGAAAACTAAGGACTGCTCACAAGTCCCCAAACCCTCTGTAAGTTATTGTGGTGAGTCATTGATGCATGAGGCTGTTTTGCGGCTGGTGGGTCAGGGACACTTGCAAAGATTGATGGCATCGCCGGGCTCCCTCTGCCATGAGGCTTGAACATAATTGGATCTTTCAACAGGATAATGACCGAAACATATATCCAAATGTGAGGACACAAAATCAATGTCTGGCCTCGGCCTCTGGATTTGAAAACTGCTCGTCTGGAAAACTCCATGCACGTGTACACATTGCACAGACCAATACAGGAATATTAAGGATATTAAAACACTCTAGATGAAGGTCTGACGCAAGAAATCTTTTAAACCTTAAACATTACAATTACAAGATACAGTGGAACTTTGGATTGCGAGTAACTCGGTTTACGAGTGTTCCGCAAGACGAGCAAAGATTTTAAATAAGTTTTGACTTGAAAAATGAGCATGTCTAGGTTTACGAGTGCCAAGTTTTTTGACACCGACACACACACACACACACACACACACACACACACACACACACACACACACACAAACACACTCTCTCGCCTTTACACCCCCCCTCCCCGGCTTCATACAGACACACACACTCTGCTCTACACAGAAACTCTGCTCTGTCACGATTCTTTTTAAAGGTAAGGTGCTGGTTCATTTATCTGTTGGGATTTATTTTAACTTTTTTAAAAGGTAAAGTGCAGGTTAATTTGTTTTATTTTTACTTTATATAGTGTCTTAATAATTTTTCTGTATTAATTTTTTGGGCTGTGGAACGAATTATTGGAGTTTTCATTAGTTCTTATGGCAAGGTTTGATTTGGTTTACGAGTGTTTTGAAATACATGCTTGCTTCCGGAACGAATTATGTGCGTAATCCAAGGTACCACTGTATCTTGATCCAACACCCTCAGGGACTACAACAGCACTGAACATGTTCTTGTTGTGGCGCATACAGTATACAGTATTATCCAAGTAAAGCTAAAAAGTAACTTATAGTCCGTTTAATTATTTTCTAAAGCTACATTATATTTGCATTTCTAGATGAAAGAGAAAGATTAAGTGCACCAAAGGCAATGATACAAGTCCAGTGAAAACAAACAGACAATTTTCTGATCCCAGTTTTTCTGTGATGGCTTGTTACTCCAGTCACTCATTAGTTTGAGAACTGAAATCGCCATGAACTTGCCATGTTTTGCACCTGGGCATCCATCAGTGAAGGAGGACTTTATATTACTCAAACACTTTTCGACCTTATAGCACACAGATATACCAGGGACTGATGATTCATGGTTGCGCTATCTGGTATCACCCAAATGAGTTTCCCTTTTGAGACTGGTTCCTTTCAGGGTTTCTTCCTCTTGTCAACCGTCACCCCTGGCTTGCTTATCATGGACAAAACTGATTTAATTACTAAATAATATGTTTTTTTTTTTGTTCATTTGCTACCTTTTTCTTTCCGCAACCATAATTTTTATTTCCATAAAGCTGTTTTATCCGCCGGTGTGGGGTGCCAATACTTTTGAAACAGACTCCACATATACTGTACAGTAATTATATGATTGATTTTTAGGTCCGTATCATGAACGGTGTCAGTAATCTTTATTTAAACTCTACAGTGCTTGTCCTGTGTGTTGTGATATTTCTCATGAGTCACTGATAGTCAGAACCAAATTCCTTGTAAGGTCAATAAATATGATATTATTTGATTCTGATCAATCTGGAGTTGACTGAAAAGGTGCAAAAGGTCTTTTGGGATTGCGGTTCTGCCTACATTTGGGTAGACAGATCATTTAGTCAGTTTTTTCCTCTCTTGACTCCTAATCATGGATGGCTGTGGCACCACTGGGACTCAAACTCACATCCTGCTGGTGACAATCCTTTTTCTATTGTGAAGTGCATGGTTTATGTACCGACCATCGTCCAGACACAGACCTTCTTGAACATTTCATTCGTGCACTACAGTCAGGCGCACACTCCCTGAGTCAGAACGGGGACAGTCATGACCTACATATCAAACCGCTAAAAGCACAATAACCTTCTGTATGTCCCTCTTCTGTTTTGTCAAAAGAGAGGAAGAGGACAAGGATTACAGTGATTAAAGTCTGTGTCATGCTTTGGGAATATCCTGAACTTCTTCCGCACACGGCCAGAACAGAGGATGCAGTGTGTTCCACAAAGCAGGAGTTTTTATCAAAGCCAAATCCGGAAAATCTTGTCCACAATGTCAAATCATTTAATTCTAGATCTAGAAAATATGGATTAAATATTGTTTCAAAGGAATGCTTACATTAAATCTCTATTCACCACTCAGTACTGTATGTTCACTACTGTATGTTTCCTTATGCCTTATGAGAAAAACAACAAAATCTCACTTAGTATATGTTTAATGGCTGATATCTGACATGCACGTAACACAGTATACATATTTAAACTTACAATTTCATCATACAGTAGCAACGAATTTCATTTCTACGACTATAATTGATTGACATGATGAACTGTAATGCACACACGCCCACCTTGTTTCATGAGGACCAATCAGGGCTCGCACAGCGATCTTATCTTATAAGTCCCAGAACAAAAACAAAACTGCAACTGCAAAATATAATTATCTGTAAAATAAATGTTTCTGTTAATGGTTAATAATAATAATAATAATAATAATATATCTATTTTTCATTCCATCTAACCCACTTCACTAGGCCTTCTTTTATACCATGTATGGTGGGAATGTAGTGTATTTTAGAACTCTGCTTCTCAGCTTCAACAACAAAGCGGTAAGATATACAGTAGTACACTGCCTGACCAAAAAAAGTCACACGCTCTCTCAGCCGCCTTTAGCTTTGATCACTGAGCACAATGTGATGGCGGCCAGTTCATGTGTGAAGATGGTTCCTCATGCTCCCAGAACCACTCTCTCTCTCATAAAACACTGTCTAAAATATGGCCGTGCATACAGTATCAAGGAAGAAAAACTCCATAGATGTGATAATCTGGTGATTCAGTACATTCAGGTGGTCATGTGACTTTGTTTTATTGCTACATACAGTGACGTTGCTGAGTCTCGACGTGAGCGACTGAAGCAACACCAGATCATAACACTGTCAGTGGACGCTATGCATGATGGGTCACCACCACCCTGACACGCCCATCACTCTGGATTAGGTTTTGCTTTGCAATTGTCATCTTCGCTTGGCGCCAATCAATCATTTCTTGCTTCTGAAATAGTAGCTTTTTGTTAGTTTTTTTGAAGCACTGTTTCTGGCGCCTCAATTTCAATGAGCGATTTTCAGCTGATTCAAAGCTTGAATACAAAACTTTCAATCCATCTCCTTCAAGAGCTGGATGTTTGCTGATTAATCTCGCACCTCACTTTACAGCCACTTTGCTTTCAATAAAAGCTTCTTATTATGCTATGGCTCACTTCACAATATATGAAGCAGTAATGAAGGGTAGGGGAGTTGAGGGCCAAAGTACTTCAGAGTTCAATCTCATTTCGAACTTCAGCTAATTAGTAAAACCTTCATGGACTGAATACGGCATGCTAAAAAGCCTGCGACCCTGTGGGACTGCGGTCTGACGCTCACAGCCTACATTTATAATCCTTCAGCCTGGGGTATTAAAAAGAAGAACATGAAAGAGAAGAAAGTCCGGTTACTAAAATATATATATAAAAAAAAAATCCTTGCCTGCATAAAGGTCAAGATAAGTGACTAACATGCCGGAGTAATCGTAACAGTGACCATTAATGAGAGGTTATGGATATAAATAATTATTAAATATTTCACAGTATGTGGCTTAGTGGTTACCCATAATGCCTTGCACCTCCAGGAGCTGGATTCCGTCTGCATGGATGGATGTTCTCACAGTGCTTGATGGGTCTTCCTCCATGTACTCCGGTTTCCTCCCACAGTCCAAAGACATGCAGATTAGGTAAATTGGTGTTCCCAAATGTAGTGTGTGTAGTGTGTGTGCACGCCCTGAGATGGACTGACACCCCGTCCAGGGCGTCCACGTGTCCCAAGTCTCCTTGGATAGGCTCCAGGTCTCCACTATCCTGTGCAGAATAAACGGGATAAAGGATAAACAAATTAATGAATTAAAATGTTTTTGTTTGTTTGACTTTGGACGTTTAAAGTGGAGCCATTTTCACAAGATTAGAACATGAAATGATCCAAAGAACCTTCAAGCACAATACCCTGCAGAATGATTATTTTCTAAGATGATCGATTGACGAACACGTGGTCTGGATTTGTTTTTCCGTCATCATTTAAAGATCATAACGAGCTCAGGACGATTCCGCAGATGCTGGAAGAACAGTACAGATGCAGGCGGGAGAATTTCATTACAATTCATTTCAGCATTCAAAACAGACATGCTAATGAAATCGAAACCCAGCTGTTTCCTGCATGCTGCACATTAGACCGCAGTGTTTCCCTGTAAACAAGTGTTTGCCGGCGCATGAAAGGGGGGAGAAAAACTGCACCTCGAACCTGTTGTCCATTTGAAGAAAACCAAAGGATTAGGAGGAGGAGGGCAAATAGGATGATGACGGTGGAGGCTTGATATGGGAGAGTGATTTCGTGTGCATTTCAGTCATATCTTGGTGGATGGAAAGAGCTAAATTTGCCTCCATCTCCCACCACTTCATGATGACAGTCCTTAAAACAAAAACCGCCTCCGTTTCTAATCAACCGAGGGGAAACTTGGCTTAATCCTTCATGGAACAGTCAATAAGAAAGATCTCAGAGGAATACTTACACACACACACACACACTCACACACACACACACACACACACACACACATGTGCACACTCTTTTCAATGAGTCATCGACATACCTTTTTGTCCTCCTCTTCGTGCTGTTGTTTCTATGACGACCACCCAGGAGGCTGCAGTTGGTGGTCTACTGACCGTGAAGAAACTCAATGCTCATCCAGTCTCGGGCACTCGCTCACACACATACACATACACACACACACAGAGCTGTATACAGGAATACTAAGCTGGGACAAGGCATTCAAGCCATTTACAGTTTCTAACCTGTGCTGTTTTCAGTTTATTCTCACACCAGGCCGAGAGGAGAGAATGTGACTACACAAGTCTGAACTTACACCGAAACTAGACTGTGCCAGTGGCTTCAGGGATCACAGTTGGGTGGCTCGGATGAATACAAATAACTTTTGCAATTGTAACATAAAACAAAAAAAAAACAACAAAAAAAAACAGCGTAATGTATAGTTTCACTGTTGGCGAGACCACGGAGGCGGACCCTCAACCCATATAATTATATGTCCCGAACGAAAATGGACGGTTTTAGATGTCGTGCGGAAACCACCACAATTTCTGCAGCACATACTGTATTTCGCTGCACATTTAAGAAAATAACACATTCATGTCTGTCCGAAGGGTAACAAAAAGAAAGGAAAGACATGTCCCAAACAGCAGGATTTCACCCCACTACTACTCGTGTTTACTGTGCGTCAGCAAAAAGCGATAGATTCCCATGAAACCAGAAATCACCTTATGACTGACTAAATTTGGAGTTTCTCTCAGGAACTGCCAAAACATCTTCTGGGCCGCTAGCCAAAAATGAATGAGGAGCATTCAAGCCAAGTATGTGTTATTCCCAGGAAACACACAAAGTTAATTAACTTCCAAATTCTTGTTGAAAAAAAAAAAAGACGACTCTGTTTGTTGTTGCAATTAATGATAATCAGATGATAATCATACATTGAGCCTTTTGGTTATGAAGAACAACTTGAAAACATGCTTCAAACCATGTGCACCATCATTATAATATGGCTACTTCGGTTTTTGTATCATTTAAAGTATTACATAAGAACCACAGTAAAACCACAGTGATGCCATGACGTCAAAAATATAAAAACATTCCTTGCCATGTGATACCCTGGGGGAAACTCAAGGGGATCGTTCAAGTCAAACCGGGATTTGCGATTATACTTCTCATGAACGATGAGGGAGTAAAATCGATTGTAAAAGTCACCTCAAGAGCAGTACAGTTATGAGACTCTTAGCCGCAAATGGTGCAAACATTTTGGACAAAAAAGTCGTTCCCGTGAACATTCAGCGTCTGATCCTTGAAAATCGACAAATACTGCAACTTGTCACTTGTGGAGGAGGCGCATCCGTCTGTGGGAACTGTACACACAATCATTCACAAACAGCACTCGCACGTTACGGAGCCCCATACAGTCCTGACCTCGCTCCAAGCCATTTCCACATGTTTGGGCCATAAATAAAAGTTTCGAGGCATGGAGCAGGAAGTCTGATCATGGCTCCAGCGTAAACTTTCCGAGAAAACTTTCTACCCTGATGGCATCCAAGCAATAGTTTACATTTACATTTAGGCATTTGGCAGACGCTTTGATCCAGAGTGACTTAGAGTTTCGGTCATTGGATAGATAATTACACTGGGTCACAAGGTTACTAACTACTGTAAGTGTCAAACACAAGTGGGAAGGGGATTGATTTATTTAATTTTAAATTTTAGTTAATCAGAACATGGTCCAAGAAATCAGAACATGAAAAGACTTTGCACTAATGTTATAGTAGATCGAACTTATAATTCAGTGTTTGAAATCAGCTGATTTATTTACCACTGGGATAAGTGCATTAAAGAGGCTGGGGATTACTGTATATTTTTTTAAAAAATGCAGGCTGTTCGGTTATTCAGCACAACCAAATGTCTCGGTTTGACTCGGACACCCTACTTCTACTTTAATTGTTAAAAAATATAAGAAATATAACTTTTTGAGGTGAAATCATCACTGAATGAATGATGCAATGTAACATGACACAAAGCATTGTTCATAGTGTTGCTATAACAGCGAATTCTGAAGTGTCTTATTCTACAAACGCAAAAAAAAAAATCTTCTTTTTTTTATTCCTTCAGAAAAACATGTACCATTGACTAATAACTATCAAAAACCTCTTTTCCTATCATTTGAATTTATAGCAGGGAATAAACTGCTTTGACAAGCCACTCATTTTTATTCTTGCCAAGAAATCAGAACATGAAAAGACTTGTTACAGTAACCTATTGTTACACTAATCTTCACACTAATGTAGTTCGGCGTTTAAAATCATTTGATTTATTTGCTCGTAAAGAAATATGGCATGTTTTTATAAATGCTCGCAGAATGAAGCCAGTTATAGGTTATAGGGCACTTCCTCATCATATTTCGCTACCCTGCTGTGTTAACTGTATAGCCTTTTGTCCAACCAGAATCAAAAATAATCCCCTTTTTGGAAGTGGTAAAACTAATAACGTTAACAGAAACGAGGAAGTGTAAAAGCCGAAGTGGAGAAGAGTTGACTTCGTATGTTGTTCTCCTTTTAAGAGCAAATATAACTGTGGTAATGCTGTGGACTGAAATTGCTATACCCGTAGTTACATTATCAGTAGGATTGATAAATAAGCATCTCGGTGTGAATACATGTCTCCACTAAGTCAATTCATACAGTATGCATGTATATTTTTATCTAAGAGATTTGGTTTGAACATAGCTTGAGGCAGTTCTTCTTTTCTTTTTAATGAACACAAGGAACGCATCGAGCAGCTCACTCGGGCAGTGATTGTTTTTCTTTTCATCTCAAATTAATTCACATGAATTTGTAGGCTGAAAGAAAACAACAGGACAGTGATGTCCACTGTGTACCACTTCACATTATCCCACAAGATTGATTTCTGACCTAAATTCTATATTGCTCCACATGTCGTCATTACCCCTATAGTGCAAATAAAGGAAGTGTGCACGTTTTAATTGCAATACCTACAATAAAATACAGCTTGGTTTTAATGTATGCTTCAAAAAAAACTACAGTACAATCCTACTAAAAACACCATTTTGAAGACACCTACTCAGAAAAAGGTGCAAGAAATAAGTGATAGAACAGGTGTGATGGAGCACAGTCCCGCTATTAAAGGTCCAGGGCTGAGAACCACTAATCTCTTTTTATTAAAAAAAAAAAAAACATTGGCCAACTACATCCTCAAATCCTTACTGGATATTCTGCCAGAAAAGAAAAAAACAAAACCCAGTCTAAATCCATTTATGTCTGCCACTTGTGATGATTAATTACAGATTCACTGTACAAACTGATAGGGACCCAGCTCCGCTCAAGTCATGAACTTAAATAGGCATGAGTGAACATGACGCCACTTCACTGTTAGACAACAAACAAAAGCTAAGCAATATGAACTGATTTTAATGCAACAGTAAAATAATGCATATTTATATAAAAAAGAAGAAGAAGAAGAAGGGGAAAAAACCCTCTCTTTAACATACTCCATAGAATTCCTAGAGAAATACAGACCAAAAATAAATTGACGGGTTCATCGTCGTTGAGTACAACCCATTATTATCAAAATCCGCAATATACAATTTACATACTTATGTTTCCAAGCTTTGTCCACATGCGCGCTACTTTTCCATATGTCCTACCTATAATTAGTAAAAGAGCTGTATACAGGACCACTGCAGCTACATAAACAGTTAAGAAGTGCCGTCCTATAACCTAAAGCTCTGCTTCTTCTTCTGTGCATCATTAAGCCTCCACTGCTGTCCATAAGGCCCAGCATGAGGCCATTACCTTAAAGCAATTTCTCATACACCTGCAGCCTTCAGGGGAATGAAGGTTTATTAACTAAGGAGTCTGGACCACCACGAGCCACCATAAATCAGTTAAAAGCCAGAACTGTTGAAGCTTTCTAAACCAAGGTGTTGAAAGGGATGTTGTGTTCTTGCTTTATATTTATTATTCAGCTTTCTAGAAGTGAGATTACCAACACATAATGCCATTCCATCAATCCGTCTAAGACTGTGGAGGCCAGTGGTGACTATTCCTATTTTTACAACCGTGTAGAACCTCCGGTCAACATACGCATGCACATTCACACACTTACGGGCAATTTGGAAGCCTAATCTGCATGTCCATGGACTTCAGAAGGAAACCGGAGGAAACCCACCAAGCACAGGGAGAACATGCAAACACCATGCACACAGACCTAGAGGCGGGAATTAAGATAAGCTAACCACTAAGCCACCGTGCGGCCACGATGCCGTTAACATTATATGCTTATTAATGTGTAATAACTTTGAGTGTCATTATGTTAAATAGTTTAACAAAATATCTGAGATAAATGTAATGAATTTGTAACATGTCGACATTCTGTTGCCATTTGATTCTGTTTCTGTCATCATTCTGTCTTTAAACTGCTTGTAAAAAAGACTTCATGGTTATGTGCTAGCTATTGTCGCAAAATCTCAATCCTCACAGATTAGCTAGTTTAAATCCTAAATCCAATATATTTTCTTGTTGCCTAGTAACACTGTTTAACTTACGTTCAAACCACCATGTTCACACTTGAGATAAATGTTGCCGTTATTTAACATTTTGCCTAACTTCTACTGTCATTCTGTAGTTATATTGTTTTTATTTTTTTTAAAAAGCCTTGCCTGTGATGTGCTAAGAAGTAAAAGCCTCAAAGCTTCCCTAGTGTTTCCACAATGTTTTGAAGATTGTTCAGTTTGTAATACACATGTAATTTTTTTTGTGGAGGTTTCCGCTTGTATTTTAACAGCATATCTGAGGTAAATATATTTCTTTCATTTTCTTTGTCGTTTTTTAAGTAATTTTAAAAATTTAATGAAATAAAAAACGGCTTCAGTTTAGGTTTGATGTCAAGTGTACAGTAATGAGTGTTGTTGTACATATGGTATGGTATAGGGAACATATCTGAAGTAAATGTTGGCACTTCTTACAGTTTTGTTATTATATCCGCTTTCATTTTATCTTTATATTGATTCCAGCCTCAGAGATAAGCTAGTTTATATGCAGCTTCCAGTTGCCTAGCAACAATGTTTTCAAAAACACTGTTAGTTTTGCGGTCAAGGCTAACTGAAATTAGAATGCGAATTCAATCATACGTTCTTTCTTAGTATTTTAACAACATATCTGAGGTAAATGTTGGTATTAATTACAGTTTTACCCATTTCGGTAGACATTTTATATCTTCATATTTACATTATATACACCTTCCTCCATAAAATCTCTTAATAAAATCTGATGTGATGATGATAAAATCACTCCGAACAAATCGATTGTGCTATGTTCGCACAAATAATTCCTTCACATGACCACTTAGCCAGCATGCCGTCTCTCTATTATACATATAAACAAAATGTGTGCTAGCTAGCTAAATCTGCAGGCTCATAGATTAGCTAGTTTATGCTCAGGGTAAAAAGGTTTCCAGTTGCTTAGCAACAGTTTTTTTTATATTCCATCAAAACTTTAAAGTCCTTGATATTCTACTTTTAAAGAGTTTTATGTCAAAGCTAAGCATTACCTCAGTTTGACCCAGGACAACAGGATTGACCTTTATTTTGACCAGAGGGAAAATCCATCACCGCTAATTTTCTATTCTTTCTTTCTCTCTCTCTCTTGCTGTATAAATACAGAAGTTTGTATATCATTGGAATTTTAAATAAGGCCCAGTGTCACCCTGTTATTCAGAGATGAGTCAAAAACCAATGAAAGGAAGATATCTATTAGAGACAGCGGAAAAAGAAATGACTGCCTGGTAACCGCACAAAGGCTTCATACTGTATGTGTTTTATAATGAGAATGCACACAATGACGCAGACAGACAGGAAATTAGAGACAGCATGTAAATGTGCAAGGCAAGCAAGCCTGACAGAAAACAGTATGCATATAAACGTAAAGTCTAAGCGACTGGATGACCTGAGGCATGATGGGGCGACTGAGCCAAACTGCAGCATCTTCAGAAATGACGGAGCTTTTCGCCTGCTCAGGAAAAACTTTCATACACAGATACAGCAGAAACAATACAGTTTCCCAGAATGGAGCAAACAGTAGCACATCTATCACACAGCGCCGAAAGAAAAGAGGAAAATAGACTGCCTCAGTCTTGTCATGGTGAGTCATGCAAAGACACTTATTTTTAGCATTGCCCCTGTTTTTCATCACAGAATCAAACAGATGTAGTTCAAAAGCTGTTCAATCAGGCAAAACCCAAAGGCCATCTTCTTGTAATCGCAACAGGTTTTTTTGTTCCCCTGAAAACCTGTCGCCTGGACTGAGCCCTGTGGAGTTTGGCTGTGTTTTCATTACGCTCGGAGTCATTATAGGCCGAAAGATTTCCGCCCGTGATGGATTACTCATGTGACCTTTAGGATGTAAACAGCTCTTGTCTATATTAATGGTTATGGTAAACTTTTGACTCTTCCATTCATCAAGCTGAGTGGAGCAAATGTGATTTAAGGATTAAGATGTCTTAGTCCTCCCTGAAGAGAAGGATGGATGGAGCTACAGTATGAACATGGTGGAGAGAGAGGGAGAGAGAGAGAGAGAAGAAAATTAAGAATAAAATGGAATCAGGTGAAAGAAAAGGTAAAGACAGAAAAAAGGGAAGAATGAATCATGAAAGGAAGAAAAAGAAATTGTAAAGAATGTGGATAAGAAGAAAGAAAAAAATTAATTAAACTCAGGAAGAATGGAAAGAAAAGGAATAATTTAAAATGCAAAGGAAAAAATAAGAAGGAAAAAAGAATGAAAAGTTAAAAATTAAAGAAGAATGGAAATAAAAAGAATTAAGAAATAGAAAGAAGAGAAAAAAGAATGAAAGATATGGGAAATAAGGAATTAAAGGAAGAAAAATAAGAAATAATTTAAGATTTTATAAAAGAAAAGCAAATACAAATATAAAAAAAATCAAATTAGGACATGAGAAAAAACTAATGAAAAAAATAGGATGAATAAAAAAGAAATAATTTAGATGAAAAAAAAAGAAAATGAACAAAAAAATAATAAAAGAAGGATAGATTATTCAAACAAAAATAACCAATATATCAGGAAATAAAAAGGGAAAATAAAGATAGCAAGAATATAAAGCCAAGCAATTTAGGAGTACCTAAAGAAAGACCAGAAAGGAGGAACTGAAAGTAAAAAATGAAAGAAACAAAATGCGAAGCAATTTTTTTTTTCAATAAAAAAGCAGGAAGAAAAGAAGAAACAAACACTTAATTTGACCTGGAATGGACTGTGTGTGTGTGTGTTTTTTTTTTTTTTTTAAGTGTTCATTGGGTCACAGTCGGTGTGAACACTTCCTTCTTTTTCAGTATCCACCCACCAGCTCTTATCTCTGTCATCCTGTCGTCTTTCTTCACCATCTCTCTTCCTCCTCCTTCTCCTCCTCTGGCTGCTTCACGTCCATTGAAATTCTGACAACTCTAAACTGAGACACAACCTGAGTTGTCCCAGAGGCGTTGTCCTGCTGATAAACTGTCTTAATTTAGAGCCTGTTCCTGAACATAAACCCAAACTAGAATTCTGCTTTCAGCCAATCAGCGAGCCAAACCCGCACACGCCTAGAAACAAGGAGCGATAAACCAATAAAAAGTTCGATCTACGCAATACTTTAATTCCTCAGTGATTCCACATTTCTCGCTCGCCTGGGGATGCGGTTTTTCCGTTCGTTCGCTCAGATCCTTTGCCACAGGGCGGTGTTTATTGGCAAAACATTTGAGGCCAGCGATGTTCCTTAGCCGCTACTCCATTATGCATACAGTCATTTATTAAGTCGAATAAAAGCGTAATAACACAATAAATCACCATATATTTAAATACATTTCCACAGAACGACCTCCTTGACATTTAGCATTCCTGATCTGCATATCAACAGCCGAGCACTTGGAGAGCTCAGATGCTATCAGGGTTCACAATAAGAAAGCCCCAAGGAGGAAAGGGAAGAGCAAGTGAGAGGTTGAGTGGGACAATGTTTCTCCTTTTGGATATAATGAACCACCTGCTGAGAGAAAAAGAAGTGGCCCAAAGTGACTCAAAGTCATAAACACACTCTCTTACTTTCTCTCTCTCGCTCTCAAACGTGCACACACACTCACCAAGAATTACATGGTTATACTGATGAAAGCTTGTCATGACTGTCGTTAAACGTGGATGACGCTGGGAGATATGGATGCTATTAATGGATTTTTGTCTCCTCTGTTGCTTTTCTCGGAACAGACCGTCTAGACGAAGCCGGTAAATCTTTTGCTTAATATCTCGTCTTATAGCACATCATTATACAGTACGATTGTCCCACATGGTACCACTACAATCGCTACGTCAATCGCTTGAACAGGTTTTGTACTCAAGTCTCCGTCCATTAAAACCAAAACGCATTCCCGATTGCACTTTTCACCTTTACAGAATTTTTTTTTTTAAGTATTGCGCTATCTGGTATAAGGCAGTATGGGTTTCATTTTGAGTCTAGTTCCTCTCAAGTTTTTTTTTTTTTTACTCATGTCATCTTAGAGATTGTACCTGCCACCCACACCTCTGGTTTGTTTATTACTGATCAAGCTATATGGACTTTTATATTTGTATCTAGAATTTCCATATACAAGAAGCTGCTTTGCAACGACGTCCACTGTGGAAAGTGGTATAAAAATTAAACTGAACTAAACTGGGCAACGAGGTGGCATACAGTACCTTTTAGAACTTTGGCCTCGCATCTTCAGGGTACGGCTTTGATTCCCGCTTCGGATCCTGTGTGCGTAGAGTTCGCAAGTTCTCCCCTTGCTTGGTGGGTTTTCTCCGAGTACCCCGGATTTGGAAACTGGTGTTTCCAAATTCCCCACAGTGTAGGAGTTTGTGCCCTGCAGTAGATTAGCACCCTATCCAAGTGTACTCATTCCTCCTCTCTTCTGGGAAGACTATGTTCAGCTGGGAGAGCCTTGGAGAAGTCAGGTCCTGTCGACAAGGTGAGGAGGTACAACGCAACGCTGCACATATTATTAGTAACAAAGATTGCTTTAACACCTTCACATTAGCTTGGAGGTACACGTAAGACTGATATTTCTCCAGCACACTGTCCTTCATGCTGTTGTCTTTTTGGAGAATAGCAATTAACGTCACTCTGTGCCTACCTTGGGGATGGTCCACATATTGGATGTCCATTGTCGGTTGAAAAAGAAATAGAAGCCCCGAAGAGACTAAAGCCCATCATCTTTTGTGCTAATCATACTCTAGCGTTTATCACTGCCCACAACACTGCTGCTGATTTTTAGTTGGTGGACATTTCTAAATCCAGCCATGACATTGATGTATTGGACAAAGTATCCCATCCAATACATGTTTCCCTCCCTCTAATGATTTATAATAATGAGTGTGGGTCCATTTGATCACCAGGAGATCAAAACCTGCCCAAAGTGCTAACTTTTCCTGTCTTTCTACTTCTTATAAAAACCTCTTCTCCTGTGGGAAATCGACAATTGTGTTCGTCATCCGCTTAACATCCTAAGCACCTTGTGTTTACATCTTATTAACAGAAGATATAAACCTCCCGGAACAGATTTAGTAAGTCCACTTAGGGAGAGAGGAAACTCTCTTGACGAATGAGCTGTAACGTTTCATCAACATAAGGAAACCATTTCACTAATCTGTGTGGATTATAACTGCAATGTTTTCACTAGAGGAAAGACGAAGAGATCTTGTCTGTAACCACAGAGATTCAGAAGCAGTCCAGTACAGCTTATATGCATATCCCAAATGTACAGTAATGAGCATTCTCATAGCCGGCCCGTTCCCAAGGATGTCGTCTTCTGGTAGAGATTAGGGAAAGACTGAGGATTTTTAAACAACCACAAGCCCAGCGGGTACACGAGGGACTCGTGAGGAAAGGACTAGATTCCTGGTATGGAGGCGACAGAAAAGGCCGCTAAGTGACCCAAATGTTGTGATCTGGTATTCCTGTGTAGCAGCAGGATTCTGCTGCTCTGCTCTTAGGAAAGGGCACTGAATTTGCCTTGAAGATGCAGCGCACACACATAAAAAAACAACATATAAATGGATGAAGCAAGGCCTAGATAAGAAAGAGACTAAATGCCAAGGGGAAAAAAACAAAAGATGAAAAGGGTATTGGGTTAGAGTTTCAGGCATCTGGCAGTTACGGAAAAATCGCAGGTGGCAGCCATGGGCACGTGTGGAAAACTGGCTTGAATTCACGTTGACTGCTTTATATAATTTCTTTCTATAATCGATCCCATTTTTTTAATAGCACACTTTTACTTCCTGAAAGCTCGAGGGGAAACATGACCCTACAGTACAGCTGCAAGGAAACTTATTGGGTTGAGCAAGTACAGTAGTTAACCTGAATGCTCACTTCCTTTACGTGTACTTTACCCTGAGGAACTGAAGGCACGGCTAAGGATCTAAGAGAGACAACGCGAAAGACAGAAACCACTTAGCAGAGTTACGGCCAGTCCACTAACAACAGGCCAGTCATTGCTGTATAAACTGCCTTAGATATGCAGGTTTTTCTAGTAATAATCCAGGAATAAAACCGGCAATGTTAGCATGTTGTTACAGGTAAATCATTTGAGCCAGTAAGAAAAATAAGTCGGTTAGCATTTCTCTCATTTCACGAGCTATAAAACAGTTATTACCAAACTTGAGAAAACAAGAAAGCACAACGTTCTCTGTCCCGGAACATTCCGCATAGGGAAAAAACCTCCTAAGCTCTACAGATAGCCGACACTGGAGACTCCTTCCATAAATGTTAAATAAAACATCTTACAAAAAATATCTCCACATCAAAGATAAGATTGACTTATCTTTGAAGCTAGTTGAAACTAGCTGCAGAATGAATACTACTGTACAAGATCATGTCAAGAGAGCGGCCACATGCGGCCATTGGAGGGTCCAACGAGCAGCACCGAAGAAAATTTGAATCAAACAAATCTAAGAAGATCCGCGGAGCCAACGACTGACCATCGATGCAGTTCTGATGGCCGACAAGAGTGTTAGAGGATCGCGAATGATGTTCTGGCTCTCACAGCATCATATTGGCTGAGAGGACGACCTAATCTACCAATCTATGGTTAGGGATCAAGAAGAAGAAAAAGAAGGAAAGGAACAATAACGAACAGTATTTGAACAAGGACATGATAATAAAGCTGTGAAGGCAGAACTTCTCTAACATGTGGTACAAGAGTGCACAGACACTCACAGATGTAGGATGAAAATGTATAGGACAAAATGTGACATTCTTGAGGAAGTAAAGTACTGTAAGACGCCCCTTTAGCGGCTTCCTTTAAGAGCAACAACTCGCCTAGACATTGAAAGACAGGGCACACAGATGTCCTTCAGAAGACAGAGTTTGACCAGTTCTGGACTCCCATAGTCTATAAATTACTCTACAATTCTATTAATTGTACAAATCCAGATTTCATGATTTCCTAGCTGGAACAGTCCACTGTCAGATTGACCAACAACCTGGTGTCTTTTAAAATCAAGGGTGGAATGCTTGGATATGGATATCTTCCAATCTGAAAAGAAGAAAACAATGGTAAAAGATGGGGGGAAATAGGACATATTACCAACGCTGCTCTTTAAGTTTCAGACCTCTGTTTACATTTCTTCTTGCAAGCTAGAGCCATAATTCGATTGATACAGTATGGCTTACACGCCCCTCGGTCAGTTCCCGGTAGAGCTGTATCATGCACGGAGACCCCAAGGCAGAGTCTGTTCGAGTTTTATGTTGTGTTTAATAGCGGTCATGTGCTCAGTGTTTATGAGCGGATTCCACATTCTCAACGGCGCTCTCTTGGGATATTCACCACGACCCTGAAAGTTTCTCTGAAGCGGAGAGTTCATGAGTTGTACTGTAAAGCAGTTTCTCAGTACAGCATACCGTATCCCTAGGAAGTTCGGTTAGCAGTTAAGTGCAAGCAAAGTGCATTTAACGTAACTCTCTATTGGCTTTTCTTTTCTTAGCAAACTACCGAGACATCTGATATTTCCCATGGTTTCATCTAGGCTCTGATGTCCAAATGCTGCTACGTTGGTTATCTTAAAACAAAATAAATATATATATATATATAAAAAATGCTGCCTTTTAGGGCTGAGACAGAAAAGCATCGAGTCAGATCTAAAACAAATGCTTCCAAGGAAGTGGTGCCTTCTTTATCTGATTAGTTTTAGAAGACGTCTAGACGTTTTAGCACACGTCTTACACCGTCCTAAACGTCCTATGATTATGTTCACCTGCCATGAAAGAAATGCTGGCAGAAAGCACCAGGGAGAAAAGCAGATAATTCATTTATATACATTTTATTTAAAAGGTCCAGTATTTTACCCCTGGCTTGTGCCCCAAGTCTCCTACAATAGCCTGTATATAGGATAAAGCAGTGGACAACGAGTAGGAGAGAGTCCAAGTTAATACAGATATCAGAGCTCCCCAAAGTGGATCTGTGTATGCTCCAGTTGAAATACTGTATCACTCAAATAACGTAGTTTCACTCCTCATCCGAACAGGCTGTTTCAGTGTCGACTATACTGTGCATACTGTAAATGTGTTTACAGTAGAGTTAAAAAAAAAAAAAAAAAAGCAGAGTTAAGCAACAAGTCAGGAACGGTGTGTGTGTGTGGGCTCATCTAATCTGCATTTTGAGATGATGTAAGGGAGGATGTTTAAATCCAATTGTTTGTTTAAGCCCTGTCCAAAACAAAAATGGAGCAGGGAATGTATTTTTCAGCTTTTATTTTTTATTTTTTGTTTTTGCATAATAAAGGTAATTTAAGATTTCTAGTCATTCACCAATGACCATTAATTATTAAGGCAATCCTTATGTTTGTAATAATGGTAATTTGTTCCATTATTTATGAGCCACAAAATGGCGATGTGTTTAAAAACGGCTGCAATTCCTAAATGGTTAATTCCACACTTCCGTCAAACCCATCAAACTAGAAACTGAAAGGCCTTGATTTGGTTCACATCTTCAGTGTGAATGTAAATGTTGTTTAAATTCACATGTGGTGGTGTATAGAGACTAAATGGCAATAAATAAATAAATAAAAACTTAATTTCGTTCTAAAAATGTAAAAAATAATTGGACATTAAATTTGACAAATTCAACTACTACTGGTCTTTTAGCGCTAATGACCTTTAGTCAAACCGTGTCCATTTCAAATGATGGGGAAAAAATACAAATGTATAAAATT
Source organism: Clarias batrachus (assembly GCA_003987875.1). Taxonomy (NCBI): domain Eukaryota; kingdom Metazoa; phylum Chordata; class Actinopteri; order Siluriformes; family Clariidae; genus Clarias; species Clarias batrachus. Next base: position 219,183 of record QMIH01000584.1, on the reverse strand, counting down.
CATAGGCAAACATTCTAGATTTCACTGATCACTAAACACGGGGAGACCAGGCAACCTCCATGCACACAGAGGCAGGAATCAAGCCTGGCCGGGAATTAATCTAGGAACCTGGTGGTGCAAGGCGAAAGTGCCAACTTTTTTTTTTTTATAAAATTGTACAGACGAATGCTACTTTTACACACATCAACAGGAGAACTAAATAGTACAATTCCTACTGCACACTCACTCATGATGGGCTTGTGTCCAAACCTAAAGGCAGCTCCCTTTATGACTCACTGTCTGATAGACAGCACAGAAAAGACGCTTTAAAAGGCACCAGATAGGCTCGAACCATCATCTGCTAACATCACTGAAAGATATACAGTTGAGGAAAAGAGAATAATGACAGGAACACGATCCAGGTCATCCAGGTACCTGTCCATACCTTCCTGCCTTTGTTAAAGTTCTGGATAAATAAATCCAACCGCGGAAATGTCGAATTTTTTTAATCCAGAAGAATTATTACCTCTAAACATTATGATGGGTGATACACTGGTGAATTCTGTAGAGGTTTTGCCACAGACCTGGCAACCTTGCAATTCAGTAACACTTGAGAGACAAAAAATAGTCACTGACAGCGCCATCTAGTGGCTCGACATTAACATAAAAAAATTATATCAACACAAGCATGGCAAAAAAACATTGAAATAAAATTAATAGTATATCCTTTTATTTACAAACTTTAAGGAATATCATTGCAGTTTCTCCTTAAACACAGACTTGCTCCCCCCCCAAAAAAAACACCAAAAATAAAAATCAACCATGTGCATTACACGACCAAGAACAAGAAAGTGCTGACATGTGCTGAAATATCTAATACGTTTGTTCACGCACATGCACGCACATGCACGCATGCGTTAGATTTCACATCTGTGCAAGGAAAAGTAGCTGGTGCTGCTGCAAGCCGTAATGCAGAGTCAGGACACGAGAACGTCTGTAATTTAAAAAGTAAGAAAAACAAAACTATAAAAAAAAAAAAAAGTTGTTAACTTTGTGTTTCAGCGCCGTAGCCCGCATTAGCAGGACAAGGATGATGTCTACTTACTCCAGTGTTTGTTTAATAAGTTCAGCAAATCTAACTTTATTAAAGAACAAAACAAAAAGAAAAATCAGATAGTATCTACATACTGAACAATTGACAAATATGCATATTAACATTTAGTTATTAAATCTGCAGCACGAGTGGGAGGATAAGCGGTAGGTTCTGTACAGTAGGTAATCTCCATCTGAAATCATGCCGAGCGCGTGGCCTGCGTGTTCGACTCGTCCTCAGGGAAAGTCTTTTCCATGATCAGCTGCCCCGGTGCATTGTGGTCACTTGGGAATGCCGGGACGGACTGGAAAAAAACGGATACTCGTTAAAGGAAAAAATCCTTGAAATCCATTTTACACACCATGTTATTGAAATTTTACTAGAGTCTTCATTTCAACCGCGAGTAATTTTCGAGCATATTTACATGAGATCATCATTACCCTCATTATACTCCGGTGGTTTCCAACCTCATCTCTAACCCAGCAAATCTGCCAGGCGTTACAGATGCGTCAATACCACGGACAGAGCGGGAAAAACTACTACTACGGTCAGTCTAATCAACACGTATAGCCTTAGACAGATAACCAACTATTCCGGGTTGAATCCCAAATAGTTTTCAATGGAAGGCAAGTGTACCATGTACTGTAGCGCTCTTGATCAGGAGTTATCGACTGTTGGAACAACTGTAACCGAGTTATGCACGACATCACTGCTGATGCAATGCCCCACGTCCAATCGGATCACTCCGTCGAAACCAACTGTCGTATAATTCTCTATAACTGAAGTCTAAGAGCAGCTGCTGGATTCCACTGAGATGAGGAGGAAGCGTGCGTCTGTAAAGCATCTCCTGAATTCTTCAGATACTTCATTTCTAAATCTACAGTAACTCACTTTAAGAATAAGGAGCACTCCTGTATTGAATGTGATGGCATGGGTCCGATGATGTCGCATTGATGTCATGTGCAGTAAGTGAAAGAAACAAAACACCAAGTTGCTTAAAAGCATTAAATACAGCAGATCAACAGGTTTTAAGAGAATATAGTCAGGTTTAAATAAAGGTCTAGAATTGCAAGGGCTTCATTAGCCTTTGCTATATTAACTAAATATTATAAGATTTATAAACTATTAACTAATTAACAGAAGAGATCATCAAAGGAAAAGGGGCCAAAGTGTAGGGCTACCCGTGGGCCAAGTCACAGGGGGACATGCGAAGTCCTATGACTGATACTTAATGGAATAAACAACAATTTACTTGCTAACTTGTGTGACCAACACAAGTTATATGTACAAACTAAAAAAAAAAAAAAAAAAAGATTCAGTTATGAAATCACAGTTCTTTTATGTCTCAATATGTGAACGTAAAATAGATTTTTTTTAAAATTAGAATAAAAATAGAAAATTTAGAAAATTCACAAGTCTGTGGATGGCGTGTACCTTATGTGCTGCTCGGGCTTTTTTCCCCCCCTTTGCTTAACTTATTTTAAAGTTAATGGTTTGTATTGATTAAAATGTTTATATCAAATCATGATATTAACGCCATCGCGACCGGCGATTCCTGTCCCTACTGACCATTACACATTGACTAATAAAGTCCTCATGACTGAAGTGTTTGATGAGTAAAAGTATTTGTTCACGCATGATCCTGTTAAATGTTCATCTTCACACTTCATTGCTGAGCGTTCAGACAGGCGTTACACTGCGGATCGTCTCTACTCCAGTAAACCAGCAGACTTTAGAGAATAACAGGTGTGAAAGCTGTGCGGCTCACCTCGGAGTCTGTTGTAACAGGTGTCGCAGAAGAGCTGCCCGTGTCGGATTCGCACCTGGGCGCCAGACTCCGCGTCTCTCCTGAGCTCGGTCCTGCAGCCGACACACTGGGAAATGGAGAACGGAAAGGAAAAGAAACAAAAAAGGAGGAATAAATAAAACACCAGGCTCATGTAGGAGTTTCAGGGGCGTGCAAAACAGAAAATCGCTCATCTTGCAAGTGAAAAATCCCGCAGTTGCCCAGTGACAGAAGTGACAGTCGTGCTCAGTAGTAAGGAATGAAACAATGGGGTGTGTCCAGATTTCTGAATAAATCAACAATGAGGCCGTGTTAGTCAGCACCAGAAATTGTTTATTATTTATTAAAGAATAGCACCACAGTGGCTTAGCAGTCAACACTGAACCCGGACCCTGGAGGCGCAAGGCGACAATCCTCTGGTGTGCGTGGAGCTTGCATGTTCTCCACATGCTTGGTGGCGGTCATCCAGGTTTCTTCTCACAGTCCGAAGACCATCAGATTAGGGTAACTGGTGTTCCCAAACTGCTTGAAGTGTGTGAATGTCGACCGGAGGTCCTACCACAGTTGTGAAAATAGGACTAAAAGACAAATTGTCCATTGGCCTCAGGAGGTTCCTCAGAGGTTCCTAGATGGATTAAAGATCGCCAAGGCATGCTTTTTAGCTCCTTTACATTACATGTGCAACAGACATGGAAAAGGTAACTGAAAATAAGATCAGGTTATCCAAGCGAGGAATTCGACAGAGATGGTTAAGATGCTTAACCGCATAATCTTGTACAACTGCTCAAACCCTCAGGAAGGGAATGACCCGGACGCCACAGCCCATTCTCTGGGCAAGATTTCCTTGAGCGACGTCCCAATACTGACCGTTTGGGTACGGATCTGATACCAAGCTCAACACCGCATACATACTTTAAGTCAGAAGCGGCATTGGTGGCTCAGCGGTTGGTTTTCTCGCCTGCCGTGCGGAAGGCATGATGATGATGATGATGATGTGCTTCAGACGTGGGGCGTTCCCGAAAAAAGTTCTGTCCTCGCATCAAGTAAGAAGTTGTACTCAGTCTGACACGAAGTGGCATCGGGACGTCCCCGACTTCTGTACAAGCTGTGTTGATGGTGATGGAGGCGTATGTACTGTAGGAGCAGATTAACTTTGCATGGTATTTTATTTTGCCCTGGGATCTAAAGAACTACAAGATGGTTTTCTAACCAACGTATGGTCCTCCTTCTCTGGGCCATGGCATTAACATCTCCAGGGTGCAGGACTACTGGACCCATCCAGCCAAAGCTGGGTTTTAATCGGCCACAAAGCGGTCCTAGTGATTTGTGATTAGAAAAGGGACGAAGACGACGTCTGAAATCAGACCCGAGTCTTGAAATCAATCATTTCATGAGGACGCGTCTCCACCGAGACACGTCCAGAGACAGTGAAGTTGTTAATATAAACAGCATGTTGAAAGACGAACGTCCAGAGACGAGCCCTTAAACCATTCGTATCCGGAACATCCTGCTCTCCATGGAGCTCCTGAAGCGGTCATGACCAGATTCAGTAATGTTTGTGCAGTGTCATGGGTTCCCTGCTGATTTGCTTGGAATCGCTAAGAAAATAGAGTCTTGTGATTTGCAGAAGATAGTCGATTAGCAGACTTCCTTCAGAAACAGAAAGCAGAGATGACCCATTACTCCGTGCAAGTTCACTCACACACGCAAACCAGACCACATGCACATCTCAAGGATTAAAAGTATTTCCACATTTCCTTTTTTTTTATAATCACTGGCTTGAACATGACATCAGCAAGTTGTGTCAGATCAAGTGTTTTCGAGGAAGCAGGGACGAACAATTAGGGAAATTCCGACATCTAAGAAGTGTTGACTTTCTTTGTGTGTGCTACAGCTAATTAGCACTAGGCTGGGGGGGGGGATTTCTAGATTTTTAATTAATAACGGAAAATTGCATGAATCGTTTTCAACAAACTGTTTTTCGCAATACTGAGTGCAAGTTAAAACTCTGCAGTTTGTGTGATGCAGCAGAAAGAAGTAAAGAACCGCAATCAGACTGCGACGTTATCTGACACTTTTGACTGATATACAAACTGATTTTAGGTTAAAGTTAGCCACGCGAGAACCACACGAGTGTATCACATGCCCAGATCTCGCCGAGAATAACAGACATGTCGAGTCCGAGGCTCAGCTGGAGTCTTATAGTCTTACAGTCTTACTGTATTACTGTACAAGGGGCACTCAAGCATATTGTTCTGTATAATCAAAAGTCCCAGTTTGACTTATGTACTGTACAGATACGCGTTGCAGTCAGAAAAAAAAAAAAAATCAATAAATGCACAGGAATTCTCAGGATTATGACTCTCTCATAATTATTAGCTCCTTATGAGATTAGGATTGCATAATTATCATATACTTCTCTCATAATTTTGACTTGCTAACATAATTATGCGATGAGATAAGGGGGAGCAGTCTGTGGCGGAGACCGTTTTAGAGCATGACATCGGAAGCGAAAGTTACTGCACCCCTTCGCTTGAAAGTGCCTCACTGCACACCCATGGAGAAGTACAGTAGCATCTGTCCGATTGTTTAGCCTGATGATTGGGAGATGTTAATGTCACTGAGTAATTTGGATGGTAATAGTAAATTTAACAAAATGTACAGTGTCTCAGTCCTAGAAAGATATAAACACGAATTAAATTCTGCAATATTTGCTCTATTGTCCCGATGACCTAACCCTACCTTTTGGCATAATCATCAGATCAGGATCTTATAATGATTAGATATTAATAAGTTAATTTCACTGTACCTTCTGAATTAATCACTTATGGCTTCATTCATGAGAAATTTCATTTTCATTTCAAGTCCCAGTTTGACTTGAACGTCCCTCATATTGTAAACAATATGAATCAAGGGAGAATGTCTAATGGAACGTTATTACATTTTACATTCACACGTCACATTTTAAACCGACAAAGTTTTGTGCTTTGATGTCATGAATGGAACAAGCGATCAAACAGATCAAGCAACGTGACATTTCCCACTATTCATCATGTTCGCGTCCTAATTCAATAAGACAGCATGTGATCTGATTCCCAACACCGGTATAACGTTCTGTAAGTGAGGTTTCAGGACAAACATCCAGCCCAGGTGCTGATCAGCTGATGTCTCGGGTGACGTCACGGCTCACCTTAAAGCACGCCACATGAAAGCACAGATCCAGAGACTCCACGACCATGGCCGGGCCTTTGACTAGCGGCCGCTCGCAGCGGGAACACGGTCGCCTGAGGCTCTCCAGCCTACAGGACATGGCAAAGCCTGAGTGATGCTCGTTTTCACCATTTCCCCTGATTTACCTTCAGACCTTCGATATTTCTTTAAAAAATGTTCCTTAAGGTTTGCATTTCAACACTAAGCTTCATACTGGAACAGCTGGATTATATATACAAGGATTCTGATATTTATACTAAACTTCAAGAGGTGTCCCAGTTTCAACCTGCCGTTAACTGTATAGATATACACCGTGTCCGGCCCATCGCCGTTGAGTACCTGTCACGCTGCTGTGCGCTGTTACACGCCTCCTCAGCGTCAGACACCGGAGAGATGGCGGAAATCTGAGACCAGGAGCTCTGCTTTAAAGCGGTGGCGAAGATGGCAGCACCGGGTCCCAAGCTGCAGCGGCCCGAGTATCCTCGGTAAGGAACGATGCCGCTCAGGCCGGAGAGAGGCTGTGACGCGCTGGAGAACTGCTTGGACGAGGACTTGCTGCTGTGGATGTTGTCCAGTGACTCGTGTCTGAAATTCAACAGCGAAGCACAAAATCAGGTTCCGTTAACTGCTTTAACTTTTTGAAGATGCACCATGGTGAGAAAGCAAACATGAGGGGTGTTCAAGTCAAACCGAGACTTTTGATTGCGCACAATAACACCTTAACGAGAGTAAACTGGGGCATGGTGAGTCAGTCTCAACTGGGTTCTAATACGCTTACGATATATAAGGGGGCGTTCAAGTCAAACCGGGACTTTTGGTAGTACTGTTGGATACTTTGTTGATTCCAGAAAAACAGGAGTTTATTTCTCAATATAATCCCCTGCTACACTAATGCACTTATTCAAGCGTGCTTGGACACCATTGAGGTTTGAGTGCATGATTGGACTGATTGCGTCACTGAAATCCTGGCCTCCCAGGAACTCCTTTAAATAACTCAAACATATGGAAATGGCTGGAAGTTAAGGCCACAGTCCTGACCTCACTTAAAATTTAAATGTTTTCACTGCGGCTAAGACTCTCGTCACCGTACCGTGCTTAAAGTCCATCAGTTTTGCGCCTTCATCACAAGTCCCGGTTTGATTTGAACGGCCCTGCAGGTACACCGAGGCTAAAAACACGAGACTCCTGTAGGTCAAAGTAAACTAGTTCTGATGGAGGAATTAGTTGACTGCTTGGGAATAAATGTCAAACGTGTTGAGACGGGAGACGGACCGTTTAAGCGGCGACATGTCGACGGGCTCTTTGTGGATGGTGCAGGTGCTGCGCTGGCGGATCCAGCTGCTGTCAGTGAGGACCGGAGTCTTCTTCCTCATCTCGGCCAGGATCTGGAGACGGTCCTGCTCGGCCTGAGACGGACGGCTCTTCTTCTTAACGCCCACTTCAGGCAATTCACGCACACGGGAAGATAGATAGATAGATAAATAAATAAGTGAGGGAGCAAAAATAAGCAGCTGATTCAAATGAAGGTGAAAATAAAGCAGACAGACCTTTGGAATCTTGCTTGTGGCTGCCATCAAGCGAGGGAGTGGATTTGGATTTTTTCCTATTAATAAAGCAAATTGATTAAAGCAAAAATACCACATCATGCACAGTAAAGTCATGTGACTAGAATTTAACCAATATGCCATTTAGGAGGACATCGAATCATATTTCTGAATTCTCATATAAACCCTCATTACAGACGGGGACATCGGTACCAATGTTCCTCGACATTTTGTTCGTTCCCGTTTCATTAGATATACATTTCGTTTCACACATGCATTTAGAGCGCTGCATTAATGCGTGAAGCAGACTGACCTGTCCGAAGCCGTTAGCTTGGTAAATCCGTACGACTCGCTCGGCCTGACGCACAACAAAAGCAGCAAGAGCAGAAGCAGTGAGATTTGCAGCAAACAAACAGCAAAAAACGCCTTATTCTAGACAAATTCTAGTCAGCATATGCAATTTTAAATAGTGACAAAAGACAGGGTAAACAAAGTGGTGCGTTACGACGTGGTATCAAAAGGTTTCGAAACAAGCCAGCAGATGGCAGCACAGTCAGTCACAGGGAGCATCGACCTTCATAAGTCAGCGTGCCAAAAGACATCGTCCCGTGAACATCGCAATCTGTGCAACTGGTGCCATTCTGATCACGTGCATTACTACATCCGTCATTTCATCATGAACAGCAAGTTAGAACAAAGAGTGCAGTGTGAAATTCTGCTTGAAACTGGGAAAAACTGCCACACGTGATTCGGCAAGTTGTCGGCGATGATGCGGAGAGTCGTTCAAAGGGTTTTTGAGTGGCGAATGGAAAAAGGCGAGTCTGGATCGAGCGCATGCTCGTTGTCTTTTGTGACATTGAGAATTCGTCCCCATATATATAAAATGAAAAGGAAAAAAAAGCTGTAAAAAATTTCAGTCATGAACTTAAAATAACTAAAATTTAAACATTAAAATGAATACATATATTTATATATAAAAAAAACTACTATACTATAAGTCCTGATGCATCCTTTAATTTCTTATTAAAAAAATTATAATTATTTTATTATTATTATTTAATTATTATTATTTATTTTATTATAATAAACTTAAATGGGCCAGAAGGAGCTACATCAGACAGGTTCACTAATGTTTTTTTTACTGATAAACTATCACATGTAATGTCCTTTAATCATCAGATGTTTGCGCCATGGTTCATGTTTGTAAAACAGAAATGTACATTAGACACATTGTACCCTCACATCTCTCACCATTGACTCGTCTTTGAGGATGAGTGGTGTTCGTCCTTGTTTGGATGCGCTGCGGCTATCTGGACCTGTTTGTTCTGGACGAGCGGCGGCTCTTGCGCTTGCTGAGTAGGCGCTACGGGAGCTGCGCGGTTCAGGAAAGGGGGTGGAGTGTAACACATGATGTTTCCACTGGGCAAAGAGGACACTTCCTGCTTCAGCAGAACAAAAAAAAAAAAAAAAAGTTTAACTTGGAGCATACATTCAGGATGAGAATAATACAGTACTACAAGATGGAGGTGCACCCCCTAGTGGACTGTGACACTACTGCAGGTGGGAGGTCATTTCTAACCAAGTTTTTAACTTTTTAATTTTGTAATTAAATCCCATAAAATATCTCTGATAAAGTGTTTACATTTTAAAATAACCAGGACGAATTAAAAACAAAGCCAAGCGATTTAAACAGCGCGGTGTTCATTGATCTCAGCCAGATGTGTTGCGTGTAAAGTTTTGGGTTAGAACACAAACCACTGATTTCAAGTTTGGAAACAGCTGCTATAGCATTTTTCAACCTCGTCTTCATGTATGGAACATTTTAGTGAGATGAGCAGTTCAGCATTTTCGTCCTTTTCTCACGTCAGTGAATATCTTGAAGCTGTTGCTCGTGTTCATTACGATCTAAGAGTGCAGCTCATTACACTAAAAATGTACCAACAAGACCAGGTTGAAATCCAACCAATATACATAAAATGTATTTAAAATGTACCATGATCTCAAAACTACTAGCATCATCACAATGATGGAACACAAACTCTACTAATAGTGATGCACTGCTGCCACCTAGAGGCAGCGCACAGGAATAACTGAACTCGTATTTATGCGCGGAAAAGTCCAGTTATCCCCGATTTCCTCATTAGACTGGAGCTTACAGTAAATCCTGGAAATCTGTACGTCATAGGTTTATTTGTGGATATCAAATTCAACCAGTGAGATTGTGACATTTTTGGGGCAGAAGGAGTTGATCAATCATCTCTGACTGCTGTTCAATCATGGACGGAAGCTCCACGGTTTAGAGCTGCTATGATGTACAGATTAGAGGAACGTGTTTTGTAAATGTTTTAGTCTATCAGTTGCTGGCAGTAGAGAAATCACACTGCAGTTAAACCAGCCCGTTTCCAAACCTCAGGGTCATTGCTGTCCTCCAGCGCCGCTTCCTGCTGATCTCGTCTCCAGGCTTCTTCTAGTCTCTCCTGATCGCGCCTGTACTTCTCCTGACACACAGTAGTAAATGTACTGCAGTCTTGTTTTTCTCCATGTTACTTCATCACAGTAATTCACACTCAAGTGTAACAAATGCGCTATCCGTATCTCCTCCTCCTACAGTACACTACCTGCAGATGTTGTTCCTGCTCTAGCTGCCATTTCTCCTGTCTCCTCCTTTCCTCCTCAGCGTTCCAGGACCAGCGTGTGGACGACGCACCGATAGAGGGAACCTGCAGCTGAAAAACCGCACAAATCCCAGACGAATTAGGAGGATTACACCTGTTTAGTACCTCCTGATGATAAAATCAAATCAACCGGCAAACAACCAGTGAGGACTCACATCTGGTATCGGCGACTCTGAGCCTCCTGAGGTGAAGTTAATAAAGGACATGCAGACAAAAAAAACAAAAAAAAAAAAAGAAGCAACAATTAACATATGATTTAACATTAATACGATGCACTTGTAGCTTTGCATGCTGCACAGCAGGTTCACATGTCACACGTTCACAGCCATGCAGCGACAGATTAAAGAAATACTCCAGTCGACATGGAAAGTTCAGAAAATGTACAAAGGTCTAATCTACTGTATGAAACGACCAAGTGTACAGTATTTCCATTTGAATGATGCTGTAGCCTCCCGCAGCCAGGGGCCTAGAGAGCTGATTGGCCAAGCTCTGCAAGAGAGAGAGGGGGGGGGGTGGACGATGGAAGGGATTTGGCGCTATTGCATCAATCGCGGTTCAACGGCCAGTCACGGGTGTTCGTAAGCGGATAGCGTCCTGCGAGTGTGGTACGCCGCTCCCAATGGTGCGTGGTTTGCCGTGTCTATTATGGCTCGAAGGAAACGCTTGCTAGGCTTCGCCACCCCTGATTGGTGGATGCAGCCTTGACGTGGCAGCGCGGTTGGGAGTTTGAGGAGGAAAAAGTTCTACACAGAAATGTTTAATGACATCGAGAACAAGCTATCTTTCTAACAAAATGATGTCTCGGTAGAGCTAAACATGACCAATGCTACATACAGTAGAGACAAAAAGACGGGAGTATTTCTTCAAAAGGCCACGCCCCGAGTACCCTCTGTACTGTAACTTCGGGGTTTGAGAACAAGCACACGGAGGCAGAGACACAGCAGACGTTTACCACAAAGGTAGACGGACGAGTCTACCGCGGAACCAGAGGAACCTGAGTCACATACACAGTATAAATAACAACCCTGTCGGTGAGACGTTCCTCTGTTATGTTAAAAAGCAAAGCCTGGGAAGCAGCTGAAAGCCTGCGGTTACCTTTCTGCGTAAAAAACTCTAGTCTGCTGTTTTGGTTTTGCGTTATTACGTGTTCGTTTTCTACAGCTGGAAAGAGAAGAGTTGGCGAGGGTTATTTAAAAAAAACATTAAAAACCATTTGCACCGAAAAACAGATTAACCCCAAATCCATGGCTCACCTTTGTTGTGTGTCAGAACTGGGTTGTGACTGAAGCTTCTGCTCGTCGTTTTTGCTGGCAAACCCTACAGTCAGCATCGAGACGAGAAACCACGGATGCATCGAAAAATCTGTTAGTAGTACGCCTTTACAAAGTCATCCGGACATCTAAACAGTAACACCGTGCTGACAAACTGCGACAAGTCTCTCCTGAGTTTAACGATGTACTCACATTAACATGATGGCCGTTGAGCTGCACTTTGGTCTTGTTCTCCACGGGACTGTTGGAAGCATCGTCATCTGGATGACCTACAGACACGTTAGACATTTAAACACTGCTCAGACTGTTCTTAGTATTTAAACAGGAGTCTGAATGCAAAATGACCAACACAATCGAAAAACACTGAAAAAAAAAAAAAAAGACCTATTGTACACTAGACTGAACAGACAGACTCGCAAGGAAGCAACATGGACAAACCTGTATGGCCTTCCCACTGTATTAGGTTCTCTAAAAAACATTTAAACTTTGCATGCTTATTATCCCCCCTAAAAAAAGTATGCATGTATGTATATTGATCAGCCACAAGTTTTAAACCATTAGAATAAATGGCATGGGTCTACAGCGCCTACAGAATGCTGGTAGCAGATCAGACTTGTTTGTCCAGTTCAGTCCATTCATGTTTGTCCAGGATTGTGATCAGAAAGCTGAGACACTTTGCCTCCTGGGCCCCATGTACGGCGTTCTGGTCCGTTTCCCTTCACGACCAGAACACCACAAATGGGCTCTGACCCGAAGGATCTGGGAGTTCTGGTGGATTTCCATTGTGACCAGCATCGACTTTTTCCAGCAATTCTTGCTGCTTCGACTTTTCTGAGGGATCTGAACGGACGTCCTGGACTCTGGGCCCCAAGGAGCATGGATGGGGCTGATTCATCACCAGTTTACTGATGTACTGTATACTTGATAATGTTGTTCAGTTCATCCACTGGTGGTCATAATGCTTCGGCTGACCAATGTACTGTATGTAATCTCACTTTTCAAAAATATTCCCGAAAGACATTCCTAGTCACGTGACTATGGCTCCAGTGTTGGGGGACATTACTCTTTAAAGTAACTAATTACATTACAAAATTACTGTCTTTAAAACGTAATCAGTTACATTCGTGTTATAATCTGATAAAAGTAACTAGTCCGAATACTTCTCCATTGCAGAAAATGAAAACTACCATCATGACTCAGCGAAATTTGGCTCATAATCTGTTAACTACTAATCCCCCTACCATTTTACCTACGGTCCTACGTGGTTTCGTGCGCTGGCCGTAAGTGCGGTTCATTATGATTCACAGCGAGTTTCGGTGCTGTGATTAGGGGGGGGGTGGAAGGGGTATCAGGGGGGCGGGGCTTGTATGACTGCTGTCTAGCTCTCGGATTACATAAACTGTCAGAATACATTTTTGAAAAAGTAACCGAGTTAAAAGTAAAAGTAACAACACTTGAAAGCGTAGTCTAACGTGTTAGTTCCACCAGATGTAAAGCATTACAGTTTGTGCATTTCGTTTCCCTGGTGTGATTTTCACTCTGCTACAAAATTCTTTAATTTATTTAGGACTCTGGACACAAAACGAATGATGGTTACCGTTGAGGCTGAGGCGCCGGATGTCCATCAGCAGCTTGCCCTCGCGGAGCGCGGCGTCCATATTAGCCTTCCACTGTTCGTAGCTCATTCCGGCCACTCGCCTTCCACCCAGAGCCACGATCTCATCGCCCGCCTGCAGGTGGCACAGCTGAGCCGGGCTGCCTGAGGGGCGGAGCCGATCACAGCCAAATCACACAAACTGGCGTGCACACAAGCTGTTGCAACATTTTTCAACTGGTCTGGTCAGAAATGACAAGAAAGCGTTAAATAACGGAGAGCATACTTAACATATTGACGACGTCTTGTTGGAATGTTTGGACGTGTTGCGAGAAATCGGACTTTTTAGCAACATATAGAGAAACGATGCGAGGCCCTAGACCAGGGGTGTCCAAATCCAGTCCTGGAGGGCCAGTGACCAGCACAGTTTGTAATTCACCAACATCTAAACACACCCACTGAACCTAGTAATTAACAGATTAGTTAAATCAGCTGTGTTTGAGAAGAAGAATCACCAAACTGTGCTGGACACCGGCCCTCCAGGACTGGATTTGGACACCCCTGCCCTAGACGGTTCCCGAGCGCCGTACTGTATATACGTAAACGATAACATTTAAATCTATCCCAACAGTGAAATGTGCTTACTCAGGCACGAGCAGCAGTTCTACCGCTAGGAGGTTAATGAACACGGGGGGACGGACGGAGAGGGATCGCCCCCGGGTACGACAGCACGTCTAACTAATCAGACTGATGCACAGTAAGCAACACCTTCACTGCTCGCCATCAATCATTCATGCACGAAAGAACACTCGCTCGCACACACAGCGATATTCAAGGTCGTTTTGTACAGAGATCCTGCAGAAGGACAGAGGGAAACCGGAACACTGCGCACGGAGCGCTCAATACCGTACGCCGGTTAAGCAATTAATTAACCTGCTGCATTTGAAGTCCATCACATTCCTACAAACAAAAAAAAAAATCAACACATGACACACAGCAAGACGGAGTAAATAAATTTTAATTAAAAGTAAAAACATTAGAATTAATAGAAACAAAAAATAAAAAATAATCACAATAATTAATTATTTGCCTTCTATTTTTTACCAGAATGCAACAGTGGACATTGTAGCTAAATCAGCGAAAAATTAGATATTCGCTCATAATCCAGAATTTTATTTTAAAAGTTATTATACAAGTCAAGCCTGGTTGTTTTTGTTTTTTTTTGTTTAGTTTTTTTGTATTTATTATTTTTCCATCCCATGAATTAGTTAATTTAACTTAAAAAGGTCAGTGTTTTCTGCTTTCGATTTGTTGCTTTTCAAATGCACAATAGGTCTTTTTTTATTATTATAAAAATAT
>QMIH01000584.1:162381-204653 GCA_003987875.1 Clarias batrachus | reverse complement strand
TTTAGTTATACAATACAGTGCAAAAGTCTTAGGCGCCATATTATCTGTAGTAATATTTTTTTTTTTATATAAAAGAATTTACATGTATAATTTCTAACAAATGTCTCGCTGTGGAAGAGACGCTGCAATGGTACGACATTTAATAACATAATGGACCCGTATAGAACCTGCTGCATATTGTTGCGCCTGGTTTCGTCTACTTTTGAGTCTAACCGACGTTACAATAAAACCCGAGCTATCCAGGACTGTACGCTGTGAACGAACGAATCGAAATGGTCCCAATATCCGATATTCACGTTCACACTTCTTACCTGGCTGGACGGATTTGACGCGAGCGCCGGACGAGTCCCACCGAGCCTGGAAGCCGAAGTCGGCGGCGCCGTTGGGCGTCTGATTCAGACTGACTCGCATGTCACGGTGATCCACCTGATGGGGAGACAGAGGGACGAGGGGGAAACGTTACCTGAGGCATGTGATCGCATCCTGTAGAGAAACCTGAGAAACTGACTTTTTTTTTTTTTTTTTTCACTCGAATCCCGGCCTGCTGTATAACATTACACACACACACCTCACGGTAAACATGCATGCCTGGACAGTACGCGTGTGTTAAAGGGGGCTCACAACAACAGAGCGACAGATTAATTCTCTGATGAATTATTAATAAAATGATGCTGATTATGGTAATTATGGGAGTGAAAGAAAGACTCGTCGTGTGCACCTTGTCCTCCTCTCTCGCGTGCACGACTCTGTCCGGCATCAGGACGCTCGCGGAGATGAAGGAGTGAATGCTGGGAGCCGAGTCTACCCGGTGTCCCCTCTCTTCATCTTCCATCTTCCTCCACTGGACGGCTGAACGTGTACCAGTGCGGGCGTCGTCTTTGTAATCAGGCAGGGGGTCGACGCCTTGGTGGGGGAAAGGAGCGGGACGCTGGTGCTTGTCCTGTTGCCCGTTAGCGGAATCGTCCATCTGGAAAAGGTTCAAGATGGATAAAGATTGAGCAGAAAAGAAATATACAAACAATCAATTTAATGTTTTATTGTGGTTTATTAAATAAATCTTTCAATTTTTTTTTTGCACACACAAAAGCAAAAAAAAAAAAATTGCCTGGTTGAAATAGGGCACTTTCTTTCATCCTAGTGCCCCATTTCAGCCAGGCAGTTATTTCTAAAGCTTGGGTTTCGCTATCTTTCAGGAGCATTAAGTGGCACGGCAGCCACATGCTTCATTATTTATAGGGGCTGCAAAAAGATCGTAGCGAGACGAGTAACACTAAACTTCACACACATCACAGAACACAGATGGACAAACAAAGGCACACGCCAACACACAACAAGTGCTGTGTGTTTCAGACAGAATCTCCATCTATATAAAAAAAAGGTTTTTTTTTTTTTTTTTAACAGAACGATTACACAAGGCCTGAATGCGCTCACCGAGTAGAATCGAGCATGACTGGACTTCCTGGAGACCTTGGAGCGGAACGGTCTCGGTGTGACGCCTGCGGAGAGCCGCGATGTCCCCTCCGACCTGCGGAACCCTCTGGGCAGCGCGGCGGACATCTGCGGCGAACCTGAGAACGCACCCTCTACAGACTTGGCACGCTGGACGGGCGCTGCAGCCGGGTCCGGGTCCGTGTCCGAGGCCGGCAGGGAGGGAGAGGAGATGTGCGCGTGATCAGGGGTGGTGCGATGACTGGCTTCCATCGCACCGTGAGCACAGGGATCGTCTCTGTGGTCAGGAGCGGGGTCAGTCGAGCTCACGGAGGTCAGGGGAGGACGAACCAAAGTCTCATCTGGAGCCGAATCAGACTCCTCCCTCTGTAGGCTCCTCCTACAGGAACTGCAAACGGCACAACGTGCATTATACAAGGTGGGGCGTGTAACGTTTCAAAACAAAAATAAATAAATAATGTATTGCTGCTAATAATTACATGAGGTTACATAAGTTTTGATCTACCGTACCTTCGCTGCTGCTCCTCTCCAGGTTGCGCAGTTCCACTGGGACTCCGCTCGAGTTCTCGCTCCTCTTTCTTCTTGTAAAGGTCAGAGGTCAGACTCTGCCTTCGAGTCTTCCACTTGTTCAGGTCCTGGAGGCGTTACAGCAGCAATATTAACATTCCCGACTGGATTTAGGTTTACGCAGTGAGCGTGCAGAGAGTCACGGGGGCAGTGATGCAACAGGACAGAGCAGCTGGAGGGAATTAAATATTAATGCGAGGCAGCGATGCACAAAACCAGGATTCTCTATGAAGCAAAACCTAGTTTTTTAGTATTGTTTGCGCATTTTTTCTTCTTTTTTGGATTTTGTGCAAGATTTAGTGAAGATGTAGCATCACGGTTAGCAGATGGTGCTAAAAGGAAACCGAGATTCAATTTTCACTTTTCACATTTTACTTCATGTGCATGCCTTTTCTAAAGGTTTTGACTGCTTGTTTATGCAAAAAAGAAAATTATTATAGTGTTGGAAATTTGGGTGGATGAAACAAATGATCTGAATTGATATTTCTGATGGGAAAATGCGTTTCACAAAGCTAAGAACGGATTAAATTGGTAGGATTTCTTCAGCACTGGGAGTGACCTGCATTACTTTAATCAAATTCATCACGCAGCTTGAATTCTTTGCCTTCCTCCTTGGCAGGGTTTTTGTTTGTTTGTTTGTTTTTAAAAGCCTTCACCCTTGGTGCTTTCTAACGGCCATGAACGCCACGCTCACCTCCTGCCACTTGCTCTCGCTCTCCCTCACGCGGGCCTGATACTGCCGGATTCGCTCCTGCCGCAGGGACACGGGTGCAGCGTTGCTGCCGCGACTCTTCACTGGAACGACGGCGGTGCTTTCAGACGTCTGCGCTACGGGCTCCAGGGTGATGTCGCTCATGGACTTGCTCCTGTCGGGTTAAGAGAAGAAGTTCTATTACAATCTATAACCTCTGAACACTTTCCGGCATTTGCTTAAAACAGAGTTCCTACATTATTTATAAAGTGTTAAAATGTTACATTTTCTCTTCTAGCCAAATTGATCCAAATCTTTATATTTAAAGCTTCGACAGTCAAAAGTTTGGACACCCCTTCTACTTCCATGGTCTTACCAGATTTGTACTTTTTTCCTACACTGTAAAACGTTGCTGAAATACAGGTGATCTAACAGAGATGTATCTGTTACAGTACTCATGATCTGTAAATCCTTCATAAGGCTCAAATCTGAGGTGCTGGTTGTTAACTGGTGATTTCTGAGGCTGGTGACTCAGACGATGATCCTCTCCTGTGCAGCAGAGATCAGATTTGGTCTCGCTTTCCTGGGAAGGTCTTCATGAGAGACTCACGTTTCATCATGGAGCTTGATGGGTTTTACAAACGCCCTCGACACACAACACATCTGATCATCACGTCCTAAAATAACAACTGTCCGTCATTGTCGTGACATAATCCCATGCGTTATTTCATGGTTTTGAAATCTCCAGGATTGTTGTGGAATGTGGAAAATGAAAATGACACTACACACTGAATTAAAGGCGTGTCCAAACTTCCGTGTCCAAAGTGCTAAGACATAAGCAGCTATACAGACAACATAGATGCTAGACTATAATATAAGCAGGAACTGAAGCAGAACAGGTTCGAGATTTAGTTCTAAGATTTTAATAAACACTAGAGTGTGAACGCAATGGCGGGACACGCAGGCGGAGCGGCAACACAGTCTGAAGCAGACAAGCAGACGGACATCAGACGTGACCAACCCAACTATACAGCAGCGCTGATCAGCACGGACAAAGCCGAAGCACAAACAGAACAGATGGAACTCACCCGACCCTAGGGGAACGTCCCATGGGTGCTCTAGGAGATGAAGATAATGACAATCATTTGTATAGTTTTGTATAGAGAAGTTGTTTTAGAGCAAATATACAATATAAACCAATTATGTGCATTTGTAAGAGAAAAAGGAAGAAAAAAAAGTTACCATCTACAAATTGTAATTTTTTTTTTTAATATTAAAGTGAACATGTGATCAAGTGTGTATTTACTTAACAATTGAAATTTTTCGAACTGCTCCTCATGTGCCATCACAGGGCAGCGTGACGGACTCTGAAGAAACCAGTTTTCCATAATGTGACATCTTACACATGGTTAGCGTTGCTCTGATGGACTTTTCTTTCTTTTCCCTTTTTTAATTTATTTATTTATTTATTTATTTATTAAATAAATAAAATGAAAACTTTAGTACACACATTGGAGACTCAACTGGACGTCCAAGACTCGTGTCGTCTGGCCACCGAATATTCTACATTTTTAAAATTCTGTACAAAAATTATAGCTAGTGCACACATCTATGCTTTCTAATAAAGGTTCTGTAAAAGGTTTGACCAAATTCCCATGAATGTCGTCAGAGGAGTCTGACGGAAGACAAAACATGAGATGACCGACAGCAGGTGTCGCCTAAGCTTTGCAGGTAAGCAACACATAAATGACTACAGTAAGTCTTTAAAATTTTGTATTATTATTATTATTATTGTTATTTATTTTTCTTTAATCTTAAAGCAAAAATCCAATAATTTGCTCATTTTTAACTTGGCGTATTTGAGCTGACTCGACTCTGAGATGGACTGGGTTCGCTTCCAATTGTACCAAACACTTCTCATCCACACCAGTGCGCATTACATCAACTCCCAATACACAAATATTTACTCAAGCAAAGATAACCGAACTTCAACGTAACACCCTTTATTAATGAAATACTACAGCCATACACACACTCACCATTACATCTATACAGTAGTTACATTCACATGGACAATATTCCTTCAACCCGACTAGAATGATTCTGATCAGAGATTCCAGCTGAACCCTTTACACGGATGCTGATCTGATGAGATGCGTGCTTGCACGCTTAGAGATCTAAATCAGGATTTTAAAAACGGAAATGTGCAAAGTGGCTCTGATCGCCGTGAAGCGTTTACTCTGCCGACACCAAGGACAAAAAAAGTCGTTCCGCTCATCCTTAACAAATCCAATCCAGGACAGGTTTCAATACTTGACCAGTGCAAATTAGGTAGTTAAGGAGTTCAATTTTTGGTATCTTTTTCAGGGCACCATTTTGGTGCATCTTCACTGTAAAAAATAAATACAGCTTCTAAAGCTGTTGCAACATATTGCACATAAATTTTTTTAAAATTGTTTCCAGCTAATTAGTAACAGACAACAACTTGTACAATCAACATTCATGCTCATATTAAACCATACAAGGGTAGCAATAGGACTGTGGCTTTTAGAAGCGCGCCCTCTTCTGGTCGACAAGTGAAATACATTTTTTGAGGGTAATTAGTCTGAAAATCCATAGCATACGATATGAATCATTTTTATTCTTTTAAATACAATCGAGTGATCCATAATGATGTGTAAAGATTTCTGAAAGAGACCACACCCATCAAGACAAACGTTAGCATCAGGTGTCTGGGCCCAAAAGAAAAACACTAGCGATTTGCAGTCTGTTCCGTTCAAGTGAAGCCAAATAAAATAAAACATCCTCCAGAACAGAAGAAAGTCTTTAAGTTCAACACTAAACTTTTGGTAGGAGCTCTAAACCAGCTTTAGCTCTGGTCGCTGGTTCCCAAATCAGGTGCCGTCCAACTTTAGTATATGCTCGAGTCCGGCTCATGTAGCAGTTGTTGAAGAAATCCAAGCCTTTGGCATAACAAAAGGAGGACAATCGTGATGGAAGGTTATTCTTCCATCTTAAAACATTTGTTGGGATCTGGATGTTGGTGTGGAGGTGCAAGCAGAAGCTCCCAACCAGGGTGTGACATCAAAGTCCGAGTCCTCCTCGGATGAGCCAGACGGCTTT
The DNA here is from genome assembly GCA_003987875.1 of Clarias batrachus. NCBI lineage: Eukaryota > Metazoa > Chordata > Actinopteri > Siluriformes > Clariidae > Clarias > Clarias batrachus. The sequence continues at coordinate 198,823 of QMIH01000584.1, read as the reverse complement.
TGACTAAACATGAGGACGCCGGAGGAGAGAGGAAGAGAGAGAGAAAGAAAAATCAAAGAAGGAGGATAAATCATTTACTGACTCCTAAGCGAAAGGGTAGGTTTAAGTCAAGCCAAGAGACAACTTAAAGACTAAAATCATTCCACTACCGTCAGACCAACCTGAAGCCCTGCATTTTCTTGTACCAGGGTCTGCGCTGTGACCCCTGTCTGATCCTCCCCACATGGGCGTCCTCCTGAGGAGTCCAGTACCTGGGCAGAAACCTGTCTGAATCCGTGTTGACCGAGGTCTGATGTGTGGCCTGAAGCACCCTGCGGGCGTAGAGGTCGTCTTGAACAGGGTCGGCGCTGCCTCGGCCCTCGTCCGACTCGCTCGAGTCTTCGTTCCAAGCCTGGAGGAGAAGCTCGTCCGGCAGAGCGGACTTTTCCTGGTCGGGCATGCTGACGTGAATATCGCGTTTAAGAAAGCAGCAAGTCTGGAATATGCTTCCACATGCGTGTGAAAAAAAAAAAGATTCATCTTGCAGATGGTTGTGCAAATCTTGCCCGATTTTGGAACTGGTTAAAAACCGAAGTGTTAGCAAGTAAAAAAGCGGAATTCACACTGATTAACAAGATTAACTCTGCCGGCTCATATCAACCATGAGATGCAGATTAGTAAAAAATAAATAAATAAATAAATCCACTGCTTTTAAAGTCAACCAAAACAACTCCTCTTACGATGAGGAGTTAATCAAGCAGCCACGCGCGGGTGTTAGCAAGCCACGGCAATGTTAAGACGTCATGCCACTTCAAGTCACTCCAAACTCTAACCTCTGGCTCGAGAACTGACGAGGAACAGAAGCCAACCGAGAGGCATCGGACATCGTGACCCAAGACCTTCTTGCACTCGGGGTCACGGCGGGAAACCGTCTCATGACTCCGGGGTTCAGAGGAATGGCGAAGTTTGCAGGTGCAGTCTGATTTGTTGAACGGAATCGACGGCTCGCGAGGTCGTCCTGGACGAGGTCCGGTTCGGGCCGGTCGGAGTCGGACTCGGAGTCGCTCCGGTATTCGTGCGCCCATTGGTGGAAAGCAGAAACGGGAGGGAGGTCAAGGCGGGGACTGACTAAGCCCCTCTCATTTTCACTACAACCAACAGACGGTGAGGAAATCAGACTTAGGACTTGAAAGAAAAACTGTAAATGTAAGAAAGACTGTTTGGGTCGGACAAATGATCTAAATCCTTCTCAGACTGGATGAGATCCCAGTCTGCAATTCCTCGCGACATTTTTAGAAAATCTGAACTCCTAAGCAGGAACGAAATGTAGGATGTACCTGTGAAGAGGACTGACGTGACCCCTGCCCCCTTCATGCTGCTCGGATCGCTTCCTCCTTAGCACGGCCGGGAGGGTTTGTCCCTCTCTCCCGGGTCCAGACAGAGTTTCAGTCATCCTAAAGCAGTGCTCTGCCTCTGCGTCACTCCCAAATGCTGAAAGAGAGGAAATGATCAAAAATGGGGGAAAAAGAAAGGGAGAAGAACCAGAAAAAGTAAAACTACTACAGTCGATTGCACCTTGTAGGATGTCCAAGCTCCACACACACACACACACACACACACACACACACACACACACGCCTGTATTACCTCAGTGGTGAGGAATGGTCCAGTAGGTCACACTTACATGAGTGCTGAGAAAGTACGAATGCAATGCGACAAACTTTCATTACCATGCACTTGACAATCCCGACATAAAGGAAGGAAAGTAAACATGGGCTTATAAAGTTTCTACTTTCTCTGCTGGATTTCGGTCTTATCATACCGATGGTACATCTCCATCATCTCATGATACATAATATTGGCATCGACGTACCAGTATTATATATCACTATTCAGTCTGCTGTCGTAATCCCACCTGCCAATAACTTTCAACTCACCACAAGCAACTGATTTCTGTCAACTAGAAAAACGTCTTGAAATCATTGTGCAGATCGTGAGAATGCGTTTGTAGTTTTAATATCCATCTGTCTTCAAATAAACCCCAAAGCTCCACCCAATATGCTTTTGATTAAAACTCTGGCAGCAGTAAATCAAACATCGGACCCGATCGAGAACGTGCCAACACCACATCATTAACTAAACCTTTAAACATTTTCTATATTAGCACATCAGACGGTTCAAAGATGATGAGCATCTTAAACAATTCAGCGTTTCAATTTAACTACTTGCACATAAAGCAAACTCCTCATTAGGACTCCTACCTTCACTGCCTGCTATTAAGGTACAATCCGACGCTGCACTCAGAGTGTGCGACTCCACCGAGTCCAGGCTCTCCACTGAATCCTCCCTCCTGTAGCTCGGCACCTCCCTGTCAGGGTACCAGGTCTCTGAGAAGCCGCTGTCCCTCACGCTGGACCTGGAGCATGACGCCTCCTCTAGAGCCTATCGACCAGCAAGAGAAGAAGGAGAACCACAACAACAATAAAAAAGGACCTTAAAAAGGTCTTTGTAACCCAAGATTTAACCAGAAAACTGGGAGGGCATACAGACGAGATCAGGAAGCAAACAATCCATACACATTACGTTACAAGCGATTGCCTACAGTACAGCAAGTCCCCTTAAAGGTTGCAAATTGTAAAAGAACATACATTTGTGCATGTTTAGTTGCAAGATCACATGTCTGGTGTACATTGTCGCGTGCGTGCATCCTCTGCAAGTGAGGTACAAAAAAAAAAAGCAGCTGCTACTGAGCCAGGCAAGAACGATGGAGACGGAAGTGAAAAGTTCACTCGGCAAAATCACTCACATGAATCGGAACGATTCTAAAAGAACAATGTACTGTGAACAGCCAGTTGCGTTAGTATCCTAGTACCTAGACAATGTTTGATGGACTTACAAACAAACTGGACTTACGAACGAGCTCTCGGAACAGAACTTTTCGTATGTAGGGGACTGTATTTATAAATGCATGGTTCCCGATAGATATATTATATATATAAAAACCTGTTCCTGAAACTTCAGTGATTGATTATTTTTCTTTTCAGCAGCTTTCTGGTGATATTGGTCTCTGGCTCTGACTCACTTTGGACAAGGCGACGCCCAGCAAACCTTCGAAAGCTTTAAAGTTGAGCTGCGGTCCGGTGTAGGATGGGTCGGCCTGAGCCTTCCTTCCCAGCCAGTATATCGTGATCAGAACCTGACAATGAACAGAGAGAGAGAGAGAGAGAGAGAGAGAAAGCACAGACACAATGAATCATTTCTGGTTAAAACACTACATTGTTCTCGTACGTAAAAAGAAAGTACACCCACCCTTTCTACTTTTTAAATACACTTGCAAGTAAAGTACTAATATAGGAGAGTTCTCAAAAAAAAAATTGTTGATCAGCCAAGATGTGCCATGTTACATGTGTGAATGTGTGTATTGGTATTACTAATTAAGCTGCTAAAACAAGTTACACCACACCTTCACTTTTATTAATCATATTTTGTGGAAATAGATGCATGTATTATTATTATTATTATTATTATTATTATTATTATTAATAGCATACCTGTTCTGTTCATTTAAACACCTTTAAATCACAATCGTTCCGGTCACATGACCAAAATGAGCAATACCGTACAACTTACCCACTAGTACCTTTGATTACGTTCTTCCATTTTCTTCCACTCATCCCTCCTCTTTTCCACACAATTCTGTGCCGTCTCTACCTCTCCAACACCATGCAATGAATTCTGTGTGTGTGTGTGTGTGTGTGTGTGTGTGTGTGTGTGTGTGTGTGTGTGTGTGTGTGTGTGTGTGTGTGCGCGTTTCTGAGAAGGGTATGAATGGCTCTTGTGTTCCTGCAAACCTTTTGTCTCTGCTCAATGACTAGAAGATCTCTCTGGATGAAAATCACTAAAAATGTTCGTACAAGGCGGCTTTCTACAGAGTGAAACGTTCAAATAAACTAATAGAATAAACAAGATAAACACCTCATCTGAACTGAATATATAACTAAACTAACAATGTGTTGCATAAAAGTAGATAATATAAGAACACACATTCAACACTCAAATTAAATATCAAATCAAAGCATGGGATTTTTACAGCCAGCGCCATAATTATTGGCACCCTATATAAAGACTAGAGCTGTGCAGTACAAGTAGACTGCCGATTTGATGGCGCTAATGTTTTGGAGTAATAAAACTAAAGTATCACTAGACTAAAAGTACTGTAGATAAACACAAACCCTGCATAACTTGTGTTGGTGATTGTTTAAATATTCCAAGTGATCAAGTTATAATCTTGTTTTCTGGGCAAACTTTACTTTCTCTCACTCCAGTCCAGTAGGTGGCAGCAATGCACCAAACATCATTTCAAAAGATGTTGCAAATTTTAGACAATTAAATATTTATTAAAGATAACCTAAATAATTTTAAATGAGTTGATGGATCCTGAAGCAAAAATCGGAAATCAACCAACAAAAGATCAATTAAACTGCATAAATCAATTAAATGGCCTAGGAGCTAAGCATGGGGTCAGGGGTAGCTCAGTGGTTAAGGCATTGGACTATGGTTCGGAAGGTCCCAGGTTCAAGTCCCACTACCAACAAGTTGTCCCTGTTGGGCCCTTGAGCAAGGCCCTTAACCCCAACTGCTCAGATGTATAATAAGATAAAAAAATGTAAGTCGTTCTGGATAAGGGCGTCTGCCAAATGCCTTGATGTAGATGTACATTTATAAGGGAGGATCTAGGACCTGGGAGAATCTGGAGAGATTAAGCACTTAAGCATTACAGGCCAAGACATTACGGCGGCACCTCAGCATACGAACACATTTTCATCTTGGAAACTAAACTTTTACAAAAAATTTACCTCGACTTTTTTGGCACACAAGCGTCCGAACGGGTCGTGCGCGCTTACAGTTGACCATCAAAACTTTTTTGCGGGAGTGAAAAAGCCAGGCGAGAGTTCACACATCTGGGTGGGTGTTTTTTTTTTTTTGCATTTTGTGCAAGATTTAGTAAAGACATTGAACCAAGGGTCCCAACAATGTTATCAAGGAGCGCAGCAAAGAGAAAACAGAGCCACTTTGTTTTTAAAGCATCCGGTGCCAAGAGGAATCGTTAATTAAGGTTAACTGAGGCTTTATTGTCCATTTCCTATTTTATATGTCTTTTCTAAATTCTTGATTGTTTTTAAATAATTATAGTGTTGGAAATTGGTAGTATTGTTAATATTTATGGGTGGCTGGACCAGATTATCTGCAATTACGTAATTTTCTATGGGAATCTCGCTTTAAGAACTCCCCTCCGTAACGGGTTTAATTTCGTACAAAATGTATAGCTGAAGGCAAAGAGGGAAGTAGAGTACCTTCCGCAGAGGTGCCAATAATTTTGTCACATTGACACAGATTGAATTTATTTAGAACTAGATGCTCCCACGACTTCATTTGAGTGGATTTTAATTGCACACTTGTTAAAAAAAAAAATAAGCATATTAAATAAATAAATAAATAAATAAATAAACAAACAAACTACAGGGCCATCTGTTGAATTTTGAGATTTTTCAAGGCCGATTTTTTTTTCTTCCATAATCCAAGGGCGTTTTTGCATTTAAATTCCAAAAAGGTACAGATCTCCTTCTGTGGGCCGACTGCCTCAAGCTCGGACAAATTCACCTGTGAAAAGCTGTTCAAATTCGTTCAGTAGTTTCCCAAAACTCCTAAAACCATGCTGTGTTCCATTACTCATCTTTTTATTACCATCAAATAATTTTTTCATGAATATCTTTAATGTACAGATGCCAACTTTACAATTTTATTACATGTATAGATCATAATACACTATTGCAAGGTGAGATTTCCCCTCGAGCCAAGTAACCACAGCATCAGTTTCTTTTCTTATTTTGCCCCAGGGTGCTAATAATTCTTGTGCTGATCCCATGCCATGAGACATCCAGAAGTAAAAGATCAGAAATACACACAAATAAACTGGACTTACATTTTTCAGCCTCCTGGAGGTCTCTTGATGCCTGTAAGGACAGAAGTGAAACCAGTCAGCTGGAGGATTAGAGCAGCTGCTTTTCTCCGAGATCCCAACAATGTGATCGCTAAAATTCCATCAAAACAACTGACTAGACACGCGTTTTACACGTGAACCCAAACACGTGGTCTATGGAGCAGTGGGACACTTTCTAACATTAACAGCACTGTAAACAACACTCACACGGTCGCGTGGGGATCCGTACCAACAGACTCGGAGTTAAACAGCAATGAGGGCAGGTGGGTGAAAGTCGGACGAAAATAGACACTCGACATGTACAGTATAGATCTTCTATAGTTTCAGCACGGCATGGGGTCGCGAGGCTAAATTTGGAAGACATGCTTCCACCCAACAAGTGTGCGCTGAACTCGCCCACGTCATGGTGTTGGAGACGGAGCAGTGGGGAAGGGCTGCACAGTCAACCGCATTTCCCTCATCATTATAGAGCGAGGAGTCAATAATAGCAACTGATTCATTTATACTGTTTAAATCTTACGCGACTGCATTGGAAATAAAAGGAAGTGAGAGGAGTCGAGTCATTCATTTGTGCGGCAATTCATGCATCACCATATTGACTTAAAAATAAATATACATTTCAGACAGTATGGTGACTATTAATATGGTGACTTCAAATGCAAAGACCAAATGAACGTTATATATACACACACACACACACAGTACATACATATACACTTTGTTGTTTTTTTTTATAAGATTTCATCGTTGCATTTGTAGTCACTGTTCCTTAATAATCCTACAGGTTCGCTCGAAACTATTTACCTGTTGCCTACAAGTTTGTTTACAATTCTAACGGTCAAAAAAAAAAAATCTAATTGGGAAAATTGTTTAAATTTTTTTTTTTTTTTTTAAAGTGATAATTACAAAAATCGCACTATAAACCGAAGCAGCACTTTGTGTGTCGTGATATTGCATCGGTCGGCCTCTGGTGATTCCCATCCCCACTTTTCACCATGTTGCATTTGATTCTCCTCATGCACAATACCGAGATGAAAAATCAGCTCTCAGCACTGGAAAAACAGAACTAAACTTACAATGGGAAACTAAAACAATGAATGTTTATGCAAAAACTCTCACCAATTCTAGTCACATTATGAGGACTTGAACTGGAGGTCCTTATTGCTTTTAAACACATTTAAACTGGTTGTTTAAAAAAAAAAAAAAAAAGTAAATTAATGATTGGCAAACCTTCCTTTTATATCTGATTGTAAACCATTTAAAGATTTGCTGCAACACTTGCTCTTAGACTTCCATTGTATGCCAGTTTTGAATAAGGAAATCTCTGAGTGTTGGAAAAAACATAATGAAATTCTTTATAGTACGGAAAAAAAAATCCCATACATTCCTGGGCTTTGTCTAAAGTAAACACGCATTTCTGGCGCTCAATTGTCGCGCATCAGTTATCCTGAGCGGTTTAACGACGGGTCGCGGGTCAGAGGGTAAAGCAATAACATTCCCTCACACCGCTCACGTAGGCAGATTCCAAACACACTCACCATGGACACACTGCGTTTAGAGACTCGGACTTCAGGGCTTTAAACCCTTCTGAGTGAAACGGTCACTGCGACGTTACCGCTGAAAGTCTGAACTCAAGTTAAAATGGTAGGGAATGACCAAAGAAATACATCCGTGTGTCACCATGCTGGCAAAATACTCAAAAATAGCAAAAATAAAAAGTCTACGATCTGATCATTTATTAAAATGTTTCAGTTTTTAATTTGTAAAAATAAATAAATAAATTCTACAAACTTTTTCTGTGTGTCACTGTGTACTGTGTGTTGATTTAATAGTCATCAGTTAAAGATCTGCCTTATAAAGAAATCTTTGAGATGAATGAAACTCTACAGTACAAACGCTGAAAGTTCCAATACATTTACAATATCATTATTTATTTACAGCGATCAGCCATAACATTAGGTGAACTAAAGAAAAGCAGCGCTTACTGCTAGAAAACGTTCAAGTTCGCTCCGATAGAAAGTTATCAGAACACCCAGATAGACATGCAGAGTTCAAGGCTGTTGATCCGACCTCCAAATTCCTCAGATCTCGATCCGATCATCCGTGGAATGTGCTGGACAAACGAGCCTGACCCGTGGAGGCCCCACCCTTTCCTTATGAGGTAGATCTGTAACTTTAACTGGGTTCACCACCAACGTCCCCAGCAAACCCTCAGAGGTCTTGTGGAGTCACGGCCCACAGTGACGGAGCTGCCACGGTGCCATCAGGGATCCCACACAATATTAGGCTCGCTCAATGCTTTGGGTTTTAATATTACGGCTGATCGGTGGACATTAATCAATAAGTTTCCACTTTGCTTGCATTACCCAGCCTTAACAAAAAGTTCCAAATGTTTGTGCAATCTTCTTTACGTGCGTTTTGGGCGATTACCTGACGGTCACGCGGGTGGACACGTCCTGCAAGTCTCCGGGGTGGAAGAGCTGTGCGTCGTTCAGCCCGAGTTTCCCACAGGCCTTCAGGAAGACGTTCACGTTGTCCTGCAGGGAGGAAAGCGAGAAGTGTGTAAAAGCAGCTCAGCTCATCACGAACACCATGAACATGATCGTTTCAGCCAGGAGATTTCTTCTGCTGTTACAGTACTTGCAGTATAATGACCCGACCATGAATAGAGTATTAACTTGTAGAGTAACATGGGCATGGGTTCAGTATACCAATACCAGCGACAGAGCAGGACTGTTCGAAAGCTTGAATTGGGTCTCATGTCCTATACTTCCATCTTAAAGGTTGGGAATCAAACCAAGATTAAAGTTGTGAAAGCTGGCTAACCTCACTACACCACCAACCCAGTGAACATCTACTGGATGTTAGTGAATACTTTTAAATGCAAGCTCTGCATTATCCATTTGAGATGGATTATGACAATCACAATGATGGTTCTGCTCCTGTACACACACCTTGCATAAAAGATAACTTCTATAAAAAGGTACACGAGATAAAACGGCACTCACTAATCCAGCGATGGGGGTCGAGAGTCTGTTCACTCTCTTGATGATCCCGGGGTTGAGTTTGTTAATCAGGCTGAAAGAAAAACAGATCGGATTGATCAAACCGTTCCCAGTTCATCATCATTCTATTCAAAACAGAATGAGGTCTGCAACATTCTCTCTCCCTCTCTCTCTCTCTCCCCCCGCCCCAAACAAAGTGCTTTTCTCTGCACTCACTCGCACAACAGGACTCCGTTCTCCAGGGCAGATCTAAAGTTACTGCTCCCAAATCTCTTCTTGGTCACTTCCTGCAAAGAAAAGGAGTCAACTGGAGTTAAAAGTTAAATATGTGGAATAATAGGATCTCTAATCATTTTAAACATCGCATTACAATCTACTGTTACTGCAGAGGACGAGATCTGACCTTGAAGACATTTGAATTGAATTAAATTAGGGGGGGAAAAAAAGGATCACTTTTGGCACGTTTAGTAAACGTCTTGAGTTTCTTTCTGCCTTGCACTATCGGGGTTAACAACCAAATGTAATCAGGATTAATTAGAACTACTGAAATTCAGATGGACGAAGTAAAGTCAAAAGTTCTCAAGTAGCATTCTCGTAAAATTAACCAGGAATAAGACCACAATGGAAAATCAGCTCATCAACAACATGCAGTAGTGAGGACTAAAAAAAAAAAAAAAAAGTCATGCTTCAAAACCAGACAATTTTATTGATGCATATGATGAACTGTCCATCTTCGTGTCGTCATGTTCCCCTTGAAGAGAAAGAACTCATTTCACTCAGCACTTCTGCAAAATCATTAAAAGATGCTAAACTGAAACATTGGTTTTTAACAAGTGGAGAGAAATGACCATACAGGGGGGGCATGGTTTGGCTCGGCAACACCCGCGGCTGCACGTCTGACTCACGCCGAGAACGTAACCCGAAATGTATCCAAGAGCAAAATTAATGGATTCCTGTTTAAGAATCCGGTTTGATTTTGGTCAGATCCCGAACCAACACTCATAACTCCCAAAGGGTTTGACCAACATCCTCCACGTACAGTTTGAACTTGTATGGTCTGCAATTTTGATACAACGGATCAGACTGGGAGGTTTTTTGCTGATGAACCCTCTCCACTGTGAAATGCAGTTCTTCCTCTATGTAGCAAGTTCGGAGCGAGTTACTCCGGGTATACTTGAAGGGGTTAAATATGTTTGCTCTACAGTTTTTCCCCAATGTAGTAGAGATTTCCAAACTCTTCAACAGCACATTTTCTAAGCGCCTCCCCCCTCAAAAAAAAAAAAATCAATAAATATATAAATAAAATTTAAAAAGCGAGCTAGGAGAAAAGCTTACGGTAGATAAGCTTTTCATACGAAACCGGGATCCGTAGAAAAATAAGTGATTAGTTGGCCATTCCCAGGGGAAATAAATAAATAAATAAAAGGAAGGCCCACAAATAAGATCAAGGTGCCATTAATTATGCACATAGGTATTTTCCTGCCAATTACAATACTCAAGTTGGAAAAATGCTTTTATAAGAGCTCCTTATATATNTTTTTTTCCCTCTAATTGAAATCGTTAGTAACGGTAAGGAGGGAAGCTGCGCGTCTGGGCCCGTATTCACAGAGCCTCTCAAGCCTAGACGTTGCTCCTAGTGATGAAATTCTAAGAAAATCCTTAGAATGATGACATTTTTAGAATTTCTCCATAAATTTAGGACTAAATCTTAAAGATAAAAATGATTCATGAAACTTCTTATCCCTAAAAGCAGCTCCTAAGTTAAAACTTAAGAGTAGACAGGAGGACTTTTAAGAGGCTTAAGAGTTTTTATAGAAGAGGACAAAATGGAGGAATGAAGAAAGTCTCCAAACACTAAAAGTAAACACTGCTCTTCTTGGTTTTCTTGTTGTTTTACTTTCTTCCATCTCTCTTGGATTGCTGGTTACAGACCATCCAAAAGTGCAACTTAAACAGACAGACGGTCCTGCAAGCATGTAAATTGGTAAAAGCTGATACATTTTTCTCCCATCAATCTGGAATAGATCTCATGTAAGAAAATCAATATGGAAAATAAATGTAAGAACTTAAATATAGTAACTACTGTGTGGAAATCAGGTGCTTCAAAAGTACAAAGTAGACACATTTTCAACATTTTCATTTGGCCGTTTTATTATCTTTCAGATATTTAGCCAATACAGAAACCTTGCATAAAGTAGCCTGTTGTCATGATTATACAATTTCTTTATATACAAACATTAAGGTTTCACTGTCTGTTGTCATATATTCTATTTTGACAAAGAGCACACTTTAAGACCTTCACAGAGGTCAGAGGTTATTTTTTTAATCAACCAATCACAGTCACAAGTTACTAAGAGTTGCTCTGAAAAGTTTCCTAAATCACTTTTAGTCTAGGACTCCCAGCTAGGACTTTTTAAGCTAAGATTGGAGCTCTCTGAGAATTCTAAGACGCTTTGTGAATACGGGCCGTGATCTCTCCCAATTTACAGAAAATTATATTACACATTAACATATAAATAAAGCAATCAGCCTTCATTTGAACAGTCCAGTGTGTGAGTGAGAGAGAGAGAGAGAGAGAGGACAGAGAGGGAGCATGCACTAGACCTCCTGCCTCATGGGCTTTAGTGAACAAAAAGGAATTAGGGGTCCTACTGAGTGCTTTGCCAGCATGTGCTCCCTCATCAGCTTGTTTGCGCGGATGGAATGTCGCTCTGACAATAGCCGACATAATCATACGCAGCAGGGGGTCCGGCTCAGACAGAGCAAAGTGAAATGGCCAGAGCGAGAATTTCTAGGAAACAGATGGAATTGAGTGAGCACCCCGGTGCAAAGTCTAAGTCATCTAAAGAGAAATGCACTCCAAACAAACAGAAGCAGGTCAGTCAGCAGGGGTGGGACCGAGACACGTTATAGACTGGCATTAAAAAGTGGTAGAGTGGCATGCAAGCGGCTATGTGCCTAAAAGAAGAGCTGCATGCACAGAAAAGGAAACCGTGGTGTGTTCAAACAGGAAGTGATTTGTTTCACCATAGCAACACAACCACAGCCTGAACCACGTTTGTCCATTTTTAAATTTACCTAAAAACCACATGAGGACCTTCAACAACCTTAAAAGGTGCGAGCACTGAAAACAGGACATGCATCCTCATCATCGTCAAGCTTTGCATAAGGAACGTTTACACACGTCGCTGAATCGCAGCACCTGCAACATGCCTTTATGTAATTAGCAGCAGGTACCGACTCCAAAACCAAAAACCAGCCTTAGCAACGTCTCATTAAACAGTTCAATCCAATACTATCTGTATAGCACTTACCGTGCAGTGTCACGAATCATGTAAAAAATAATAAATATGCACATCTGGGATACACTTATTGCACCAACACAAAATTATGCAAGTGTGCAAAAAAAAAAAAGCCTGGCAACCCTGTCGGTGATGTTTAAAACGGAAAAGCATGACTCAAACACCAAGCTGCACGAATTTCATTTCAGGCATCAGAGACAACAAAACAAGAGAGCTTGAAGGCAGAGCAAATCCATTATTAGCACATGAGAATGTATGTGTGTGTGCGTGTGTGTCCGTCCACAGGCATCTGATCAGACCTCAGATTAGAAAGGGGGGGAAAAAAACCCAAACTGACGCTTGCACATTTCAGCTCTACAGTACAGTCTGTGAATATTAGCAAGTCAGAGTAGATGTTAAGTGTTTGATAATCCTGCAAACACTCTTACACCACAAACAGTGTTATTTAAAAACATATAAATAAAAAAACAATATACGTGTGTGTGCATTGTGAAGAACGTGAGGTTTAACATTTATGGAATGAGTCTCCAGTGTCAGAGTGTCTTTGTAAAAGGCAGCAGGTTTATAACCATGAAGAAGTCTTTAGGATGGAGGAGTTCACACTCTGTGGTTTCTCAGTTACATAACGCGCTTCTTTTTTTTTTTTATTAACGTTTAGGCTGGTGAGAGAACGAGCAGTTACATCTGTTCCAACACAACTGAACCAAAAAACTAACTTGTATAGGTATTCTGAATAGTTCTGGGTTTATGTCTTGGGCTCAGTCATGAGTTTGAAACTTCTGTACGTTTGGAGTGTCCCTGGGTTTCCCCTCAGTATCCTAAAATCATGCCAGGAGGTGGCATGTAGAAGGTAGTTACCCTGATGTGTGAGGCTACATTCACATTACAAGCCACAATTTTTGGTCAGATCGGAATCGTGCATCATGACGGTTCACATGCATAATTACAACTGACTAACATGCACACGTCCATCCTCGGACACGGCATGTGCACGTCGATACGCATTTTCTTAAAATACATCATGTTTCTGGATGCGATTTGTAGCAAAAATATGCCTAGGGTCGCTAATGGAGCTAGTCGGAGGCATATTTTTAGCAAAAATATGCCTGGGGTTGTTAATGGAGCTAGTCGGAGGCATTTGTTGAGGTCCAAAAGAAAGAAGAAGAAAAACCAGGACACCTCACTCACTTTAGCTGCTATGCTACTGCACCAGCACTGCCATGAAATCCCTGCGCTAATGGTGCTGACTGGTGTTAGAGCACTACACACACACAAATTCCGATCTCTGCGATATCTGAAAATACGTCTGATCCGTGACAATACCTATTAAAATGGGCAGTGGAAGCTCAGAGGGTTAAGGTTACTGAATTACTGACCGGTGGTTCAAGTCCCAGTAGTCCAGTAATGTATAGGTCACAAAGACTTCTCTTAAAAACTCGAAAATGAGAAACATCGGATTTGTTGGTACAGACAGTCATGCTATGGATAAAAAATATCAGATTTAGGTCACTTAAGGCTCTTTAGGTCACCAGAAATAATTAGCATGAATTCCGATCTGACTTCTCTCATGCAAGTCCAGATTTTACCATGTCCATGACCACACCTATAAAAAATGACCAGTTGTAGCTCAAAGGGTTAAGGTACTGGGTTACTGCTCGGAAGGTCAGGGGTTCGAGTTCCCAGATCCACCAAATTGCCTTAACCTCATCTGCTCAACGGGTCACACATCATAGGCTCTCTGACCCAACTAAAGGATTTCAATGTGCAGTACGAGACAAATAAAGGCTTAATTTAAGAACTTGAGAATGAGAATCAGATTCGGGGGTTCAGACGGTGATCTCCATAGCATGTTGAGTTCAAAGTAAAATCGGATCAGACGGACAATTTGAACATAACATGAATACGCTGAACGTGAACTGAGCAGTATTAAGAGTTTACTCCCGGCTCACTCTCAGAGATCCCGGGATGCTGGAAGTGAATAAGTGAGCGAAAAGACCTTTATATATTCCTGCTTATATATTTCGGAGAAAAACAGTTTGGTAGCTCGGCTTTATTTCTACACGTTTTTAAAAAAATATATTTACAAAATTTAAAGCAAAAACTCTCAGCATGGTGTTGGACGTGCTGTGCTCTGTCGTACCTCCATCCATCGCTGTGCCTCGCTGAACGCCTCCTCGCACCCGTGTGCGGTCTGCTCTCTCCACTCCATCTCCAAACTGCTTCAAAGCAAAAAAAACAACCTGCAAAGAGCTGCACAGTACACAGGGTGTTCATCATCATCATCATCATCACAATATTAGCTCCTGTATGAACATCCAGAAAATGTTTTATTAGGTTCTGAGGGTCTTAAAAACAAACAAGATATTGCTCAAGGCCACAGTACAATGGCTGGTGCACGTCACGTGACCACCAATCTGCAGGGATGTCGAACATTGTATCCAGTTCTAGAACTTTTTTGGAGTTTTGCTTTGAAGATATTTCGAACTTCTTTCACCTGGAATCGACTTCGTTACACTAGTGTTTGATGTACAACCATAAATATTGTTAGTTTCGACTACAAAGGCTTTTTAAATGAGGTTTAAAAGTTGCGTTTTAAGAATTCGAAGACTCATTTCTACGCGCTGCAATGAAACAAACCGCTTCCCGTCTATGTAACTGCTGTATTTTTTTTTTTCAGCCTCACCTTAACAACACGCGCCTTCTCTGATTCCGCACGAGCGTGTATACAGGTGTGTACTCTGTCTCTCTCTGTCTCTCCCCCACTTTTCGTGAGTGAATCCTCGGTAATCTCTTACGCCACCTGTCCCGTCATGTGACCCTGAAAACGCCGTTAAAGTGCTCAAACACACACGCGTGCGCGCGCGCAGCTGCAGGAAAGGATGGCAGGTTCCGCTTTAAAAACTTCACACACAGTGATGATGAGGAGCTGAGAAGAAACCACGCCCCTGCCTGTCAAAGTCAGCCAAGTAAACACGCCTCCTATTTAGCCGCTCGGAAAACCACGCCCCCAATCATACAACGAGCGCCTTTCGACTTTGAAGTGAAGCAAACCACGCCCTGATTTCCAAATCAATAGCGTTGTGCTGTTTCAGTCCACCACGAGATGGCGCCAAAGTCACAATTTCAACTAATACGTCTCAAAACCGCAGGACAAACTGGTTTATTTATTTATTTATTTATTTATTTTTTACACTAGCTAAAGAGTTTGTAGAAAGAGTTGAAAGGTTACATCTAAAAATATAAGCTGATCAGCTTTAATGTAATCAGTGCGATCATTATGTCAGGTACATGTCTGCCTGTTTTTACACAAAGAAATGAAATGTAATTTGAGTATCTTACTCCTCGTTTACGCTGAGTTGTACTTCTTTCATCATCAGTCGAATACACTCCCTGTTCGGTAATCGGAGAGTGAATCACAAGATGAGGAATTGGAAAAAGTAGATCGGATAAAGATGAAGACTCCAGCACGTTAGAATTCACTTGTACCACTTCAGCGCTTTTATTTCAGGGGAAAAAAAAATGAAATTATGAACTTATCCCAGTAAAAATATTCAGTTCAGCTTTTCTAATTAATATCTATTGGTGCAGGTGTTTGTTAACATTGCACAAGTAGCTTATCAGCTTATTTTAAAATCGCCTTGAACCTGCAGGATCTGGGTTCGATTCCCGTCTCTGTGTGCATGGAGTGATGCGATGGATTGCCACCCTGGCCAGGGTGTACCCCACCTCGTGTCCTAAGTCTCCTGGGATAGGCTCCAGGCCGCCCCTCGACAGGATAAAGTGGTATAAACGATGTGGTGGATATTATTAAATCCACCACATAACTGTTCATAACATCGCTTTTACTCAACATTTTGATTTCACTTTTGGTGCAGGTTAAACTTCAGGCAGAGATCTAAGTACTGCAAAAGTTTCATTAAATTCTGTCCAGAGAGTTTTGTGTGATGCTGTGACAAAATCTGGCTGGAAAGACATACAGATATACAGACAGAATTTTGTTCTAAGAATAGTTTTGGGTCCTCCTATGGAAACGTAAAGATATAATTGAAAGAGTGAGCTCTGACCAATGTACAGAAAAAAACCCTTCTTTTATTTATATAGATGTATACTACTTTGCCCAATCTTTCCATCCATCCATCTAGGAAACTCTGTAGTTCAACTAGGGACCAAGTTGGAGGCCAAGTCCCTTTTATTTTTTATATATACATCACTGCACAATAAAATTCTTTATTCTTCCTATAGTTCAGTTTTTTGTTAGTCGGGTCAGCCATTATACAGCAACCCTGAAGCAGACAGGGTTAGCTCGTTGCTCAGCAGCAACCTGGTGGAGCTCAGACTTGAACCGTCAACCTTCTGACTGATCCACTGCCACATACATGTATTTATGCACAACTGTGGTAGAACCTCCAGTCAACATTCACACGCTATGGGTAATTTTGGGAAGCACAGTTAGCCCAATCTGCATGTCTTCAGACTGTGGGAGGAGACCGGAGTACCTTGAGGAAACCCATCAAGCACAGGAGAACATGCAAACTCCATACACACAGACCCAAGGCGGGAAGTGAACCAGGACTCGGGAGGTGCAAGACGACATACTAAGAAACTGGAAGAAACTGGAGAATGTGAAGGAAGTCTACACAGAAAATGTGAAATCTTAAACGAACAGAAACACGAGATTGGGATCCCCAATAGGACCTTAGAGCTGTGAGGCGGCACCGCTGGAGTGTATTTTTAAATATCACTCTAAATAGATTATCTGATTATACAGTATCATATTAGCTTCAATCAAGCTAATATGATACTGTATAATCAGATAATCTATTTAGAGTGAAAAATGAAAATGAAAGGGATTCATTTTAATTTTCTACATTTTCTAAAATGGCATTATATTAATTGTTGAAATTATTATTATTATTATTTATTTATTTTTATTTTTTTTTAGTTTCTAAGGCAAAAGTATCAGTAATGACTGATCTAAAGAGTAAAGTTGTTTCTTGATTCTTCTGTTTTTTATTCCATTATGCTTGTTAGCCAAAAAAGACCTACAGTAGGTTTAATCAGAGTTTTAAACTTACTGATTTGCCATATTTGAAATTACAGGCCTGTTCATTTATATTCTTATTGGATCCTCTCACCTCAAGACCAATTGAAAAACACTTAAGAGCTGCTTCTGTAATTATGTTATGTAAATACCGTCTGTCCCATGATCATTCCAGTACTTTCAATCACAATCAGCACAGCACACTTAGTACTGACTGACATCATAGCATATAATTTCGTAAAAGTAAAGAACTACAGCACATTGTCCTGTTTAACCCAGTAGAACAGGGATTCTCAAATGTAATATTCAAAAGTCCAAATCAGATTTCTATTCGAGGTCAGAATGATCGATTAGTAAGCAAATGACTTTTATTTTGCTTTTTATATTTTTATTACCTTGCTTAGAACTTACAAGCAACATACATTCACATTTAAGGCAGCCTGAGACAAAATGCATTCACCCTGCAGAAATGCCACTGTCTGATTACAATCAGATTCGTAAACCAAAGCAACTCTAACATTAAAGCCACATGCATGTCAGAAAGATTCAAAATACATTTAGTTAAGTTAGTGCCAAAGAATCAGCATAGTTTGCCTGCAGTTTGATATTTCTGAACCAAACAGCTCCAACTTTCAACATTAAAAAAGGTACACATGTTCATTTATTAATTTTCTATACCGCTTATCATGTGTACAGTGGCACAAGGGTTAGGGTTAGAATTATCATAGGAAATCCACATTACAGCAGTTTTAGGGGAGAAAAATAACAATACAATAGAAAAATCTTCTTTGACTGATGTTCCTGCCTAAACTATCTAAATACGCAAAGTGCTTACTGTATGTTTCAATGCAACAAACTCAACGCAATAGTAAAAGACAACACAAGACACTCTAATATTAAAATGATTGGATGCCCCCCAGCCTTCAATACGAGGAAAACACCAAGAATCTCACCAGCTGATCCAGGAGGAGAGATGAGTGAAGCTGATTCCTGAAAGTTTAAAACAATATCGAGTGTGCAAAAGACGTGACATGTGAACGTCAAAATACACCTACATCTAGGAAATGGCACAGTGACATGTTCACAGTTGGCACAAAAACGGTGTGGTCACTAGATGGAGTCACTGAACTTTTTCTTTGCGCATTTGGATCGTGACACCCTCACCACGCAGGGGACGTGATGTAGAACATGAATGCCTGTTAGCTGTTAGCTAAATCGCTAGTTTTGACCATGCTTCCTGTTAGCCGGCAGTTGAACTCTGTGACGTTAAACACCAATCGATTGCCCACTGTCAAAAAAGGGAAACCCTTGTGTTTAGCCTTAAGCTTGGACAGGGACAGTAATTAGTATAACATGTATGAGTAGGAAACATAAAGTTTATTACATTCAATTATTGCATTCCCAATTTGAGCCTCCAGATCTGGCTTTCGAACCCAGGACTTTGTGAAGCCCTGCAGTAGAGGATGGTTTCACTTTTGAGCCGTCTCAAGGTTTCTCGGGGAATAGTGCTTTGTGTCAATGACATCACGCAGCCACCAAATTTTTAGACAATCGATTAGACCCATGATGTAGAAAATGTGAGCCTTCTTCACTTTATACAGTGGACTACCATGGGAAAGGCACTATGCTAGTCCAACGGTACCCGTCCCAAGGTATACAAGCGAATTGTATTATTTCTTGATCATTCTATCTACCATTCTACGTACTTTTATATAATGATACATGTACTGTAGTATGGAACACAGTGTTATGCAGTACATGTTTATGTTTCATAATTGAATCTGTACTGTACATAGTTGCCTCTGCAGTGCCATTTCACCTGTTATGGTACCCTCCAAAGGTTCGCAATCATTTTTAATACTTTGGTGAATAAATGGCTACCAAAGTTCATCAGTGTCTAACAGATCTACTGTACCATTTCCAGTGATTGTTGAACTTTAGAGTCACTGTGGTACCCAGTAAGTACCAGCATGAGGTGTTACACACCACAGTACTACCATGGTACTCCGCAGTATATACCCTCGTACACTTTAAAGTCATATAAAGCATACCATGTATAAAGTAATGTCTGAAGTACCACAGTGACACTATGGTATATTATGGTATGAACTATAGTTTAACATAATGAACTATTTTACAGTACATACCATATTAGAAATGCGTACAGGCCAGAGAAAACACAATGAATGAATCATTGCCTCTTCTTGTTTTGCTTGTCTATGATTTACAGATCAGCCACTGGCTAAGATCATTCATAACCATGTTCACATTCATGTATGTGCTTCACGTAGCATGTATCTCTGATCTTAAACCCTTAATATCATAATATCCAGGATTTTAATACTTTATTTTAATGAAGATATACATAAAACTTCTTAATGCTTTATATTATATTTGATGGTCTTTTTTTATCACTTATTTGAAGCTGATATACTGTAAGTGTGCTTGCAGGGCTCATTCTGTTTGTCTTTCAATTGTGTACAAATAAAACATATACTGTAGATATATGACATTAGTGGATTATTTTGGACTTTTGTCAAACAGCACTACCAACTGCAGTAGGAAAAACCGTTAGGACGGTATAAAGCCTCGAGACGCGAGGCAGTCGCTGAACATGTTATAACCCAGAGTGTACTGTAGGTTGATGCAGATTATCAGTGCCGGATGATCGCCCAGAGTGACACACCCACATTACTACTAGATTGGATCTGTATTTGGGCGGAGACTTTTTTAGGCCCATATTTTGAGGCACACAGTGATTGAGAAAGTGCATGTGGAATAATATCTTGTGTTTAATGAATATAAGTGTGGCAGATCCTTTTTGCTCATAAAATAATTTTGGAGGAGAAACTAAAAGAAGATTGAGCACCAGTTGCAAGTTTTTCACAAGTACTTTATGCATATAGTAGTACTAGTACTAGCATTACTACTAGTCATGGTTTTAAACTCCAGCACCATCAGCCTCTTGGGCCCCTGAGTGAGGCCCTTAAGCCACTCCTGCTCAGATGAACAGTATTGTGCAAAGATATTGATCCTCCTCTCATTTCATTATATTTTGTTTCCAAAGAGACATACTTTTTATTTGTTTACCTAGAAATCGGTCAAAAAAAACATCTAACTTCAGACATGAACCAGTGAGAAACAGGTGCAGATGATGATGATGACAGATGACCAGGCCGATGATTAGTACACTGGTGATGTTGAATGCTGAGTGGCTGGAACAGAAGAGAGGGGAAATGAGGTCGCTGCTGAGGTTGTTACATAAGCAACCAATTTTTACTCTTTATCTTTAGCGTCGTTGAAGCCTGTTGCAGTAAAACACTTGTTCCCATTTCTTTTTAATCAATTTACCTTATTTCTACATTTAATTTACTCACTCACTCATCGTCTATACCACTTAATCCTGTATTCGGGGTCGTAGGGGCCTAGAGCCTATCCCAGGAGGCTTGGGGCACAGGGCAGGGTACACCCTGGACAGGGAGCCAATCCATCGCAGGGCACATGCATATATACTCACTCACTCACACACACACTCATGGCAGTTTGGGAACGCCAATCAGCCTAATCTGCATGTCTTTGGACTGTGGGAGGAAACCGGAGCACACGGAGAAAACCCACCAAGCACGAGGAGAACATGCAAACTCCATGCACACAGAGACGGGGATCAAATCCGGACCCTGGAGATGGAGGTGCTAACCACTACACCACCGTGCCGCCCATCATTTAATTTAATTTAATTTAATTTGAAGAAATGATGAGGGCGGGATACGCAGACTCTGGAGATGCAAAGCAGCCTCAGTGCCAGCCCCAATCCTGGAGAAATGGTGGGTGGATTGCTGCAAAATGGGCATCCAATATGGCAACACTAAGAAAGCAAAAAGTGCAAGAAAAAAAGAATTAATTAAGAGAGACCTTAGGCTCTAATTTTGCATTTTTAAATCATTCACATTATATTAAATTTGTTAATTTGTATGTTTTCTCCAAAATATTTTAATTGTTGAGCTACCAACAGACTGTACATCTAATACCACCGTCATTCATCAACGAACACTACCCAATAATATTCTTTCCATAACACAGCACACTGCACTATGAGTGTTATCGCGCTACTGCACACGCTCGCTGCTTTTCCATTCCGACGCCTGAATCCATACTGCTTTATCAATACACGTTTAGATTTTCAGTAAACTCATACACATAAAGACGAAACACAATCCGTTAACAAGCCTCTAATTCGGCCCGAGATCCGTTTTCGTCAGGTGGAGCACGAACAGGAAGCGCTTCACCCAGCGACAGGAAGTTCTGTAACCAGAGCTGGAGCAGCATGCAAGACTGTCTGCCCACTGGTTTCCTGTGTGACTCGCCTGCTGTCTGATAATCGCTCTCTCTCTCTCTCTCTCGTTCTCCCTGTCTCTCTTGCTCTCTCTCATACACACACTCACACACCCACACACCCACACACGCTTAATGTAGCTTTGCCCCATATTCACCTCACGATGTGCGAGACAATTATTCACCTCGGATGCATGTGACTTATCTTTGAGCATCAGTCGTTCATGGTTGAAATAAAAACAGGGATTCGTGTGTTGTACGTCAATAAAGGCGATCATGGAATAATACCTACCTGATAAAGAAGTGTGAAACACTGTAACAGTACTGTAACAGTGCCAAAGTGATTTCATGTGAAACTGTGTATTTTACAATATGTTATGCTATTCTGCAACATGCACATTCACATGGTGGGGAAAAAAAACCCTCAATAGCTATATATAGTAAAGAACTTTAAAATAGGGTCAGGTTGGATTTAAGGGTCAAGTTGTTGTTATTGTTGTTCTGCACCGTAGCTTTGCTTTGAGCTTTTGAGTTTTAAGCTTTTCAGATATACGTCTTACCACAAAAAAAAAACATCCATCTCTTTCACACACGCTCTCTCTCTCTCTCTCTCTCTCTCCATCAGGTTTGCTGTCACCTCAATACACTAGAGGGAAATGTTTCGAGAGACTTTTGCTAATCCCTGTAGCATGTACCAAAATAAGGCTCGGAGTGGGAAAATATCCATGCTTCATTTGTATTCAGGTATGTCCGAGGGTCTGCCAATGATGGTGTCAGAGGTTTAGATCATACATAAGTAGTCTTCCTCATGTAGAGCCTTACTTCACATAAAGTCTATCCGTAATACCCACATTTAAATATTCCAGGCGATGCAAGACCAGCTAGCCAAACAATACATATCAGCTAATAAATCTTTCTGCCTCCTTTCATTAAAAATAATATTTTAAAAAGTGTGTCATAAGACACTGTAATGCACATCATTGGCGACACGGTGGCGTAGTTATTAGCACTGTCCCCTTGCACCGCCAGGGTCTGGGTTTGATTCCTGTGTCCATGCAGTTTGATCATTATGTTCTCCCCTAATCTGATTGGGTTCTCTCCAGGTACTCTGGTTTCCTCCCTTAGTCCAAAATGATGCAGATTAAGCTAATTGGCATTACCAAATTGGCCGAATGTTCATGTGAATGTTAACTGAAGGTCTTACAAATGGGAATAAATACAATGGTCATTGAACATCCATTGGCATCCACAGTCCCTACTGTAGCTGAACTACAGAGGGTACTAGGCGGATGGATGGACGGATGGATTGACTGCACCTTATAGGCATGATATGGTTGCTCATCAATGGCAATACCAAGATGCCAGAACAATGCTAAACAGGTGAATAGCTAGCTTGCCAGCTAGACCCCAGTATAATGAAGGGCTTAAGTAAACTACTGTAACATAATATAGTTAAATATTACTTGCACTCTTAGGGAAATTGATCCTACAGGGCTTTTTTTATATGGTTATGAGTTCTAGAGCCATAATAGGATCCTACTTAGCATCTAGAGTAGACTCTACGACTGCTCAATGAAGCCTTTTCTTTTAGGGACTCTACATAATTCCACAGATATCCTCAGATATCTCGTTACGCTAGTATGGTCTTGAGGGGTTATTTTATCATTTGCATTATGTTACAAGCCCTGCCCTTCAATCAATCAGGGCCCTTATTTCCATTTAAGAGTGATCTTAATCCTTCAGCATACCAAGACATTTTGGATTTTGGATGCTGTTCTTGCAACTTTGTGGCAACAGTTTGGTGAAGGCCCTTGCTGTTCCAACATGACTTCGCCCGAGTGCACTAAGGAACAACTACAAAGACATGGTTTGATGTAGAACTTGACTGGACCCAACACAGAGCCCTGATCTCAACCCTATTGAGCGTCTTTGGGATGAACTGGAACTGAGATTGCGAGCCAGACCTTCTCCAGTCCAATATCAGTGCCTGACCTCATAAATGCTCGACAGAATGAATGGACACGAATTCCCACGGAAACACAAAATCTTGTGGACAGCCTTCCAAGAAGTGTGGAAGCTGTTAGAGCCGCAAAAACGGGGACCAAGTTCGTATTTTAAATATGGACTTGGTCCCCGTTTTCCAAGAAAGTCCAGCCAGCACCAGGATCGTCTCCTAGAGCGGATTCAGCTGTGGGATTGGAGTGCCACAAGTGCAGAGCTGCTCAGGCAGCAGGCAGGTGTGAGCGCATCTGCATGCACAGTGAGGCGAAGACGTTTGGAAGATGGCCTGGTGTCAAGAAGGGCAGCAAAGAAGCCACTTCTCTCCCAAAAAAAATGATGGCTGCACGCGTTTCTTTGCAGGTCACCATGGTTAACAATGAAAGAACAATGATTTCAAGCATCACCCTCCTTTTAACATGTCAAGTCTGCCATTCTAACCCAATCAGCCTGACATAATGATCTCCAGCCTTGTGCTCGTCAACATTCTCACCTGAGTTAACAAGACGATTACTGAAATGATCTCAGCAGGTCTTTAATGACAGCAATGCAGTGGAAAGTTTTTTTTCGGGATTAAGTTAATTTTCATGGCAAAGAAGGACTATGCAATTCATCTGATCACTCTTCATAACATTCTGGAGTAKATGCAAATTGCTATTTTAAAAACTTAAGCAGCAACTTTTCCAATTTCCAATATTTATGTACTTCTCAAAACTTCTGGCCACGACTGTACACTTGGATACCATGACATTTGCAGGTTGCTTTTGTCTGTATAGTGTATCTGGAAGTGATTTGAACAGGGAGGGTGGGGTTAGTCAGGGACGACTTGAAGTCGGTTGTATTCATTAATGGTGTCGTGGTGGTTCAGGAGACAAAAGCAGTGACGTAACAAAATATCGATCTCTGAACGAGTAAACATGCCTGTGTTGTGTGAATGAGTTCTGCGAACTTGCGTCACAAGCGTCCGGCGAGTAAACAGTGAACCCTGTGCTGTCTGCGAGCATAATAAACATGTCGTTTCTGTGGCCTGAGTGCAGTGCAATGTGGTTCGCAGGAGCTGTATAACTCCACATCATTTCCATCAGTGTTTATCATTTGTCCTTCATGCATGGTTCTTTAGGCATGCATTTGATGATTACTTCACTTGTAGGCCACTTGAAGTGCTGCATACAGTATGTAATTGCCCCAGCAAGGACCTC
This sequence comes from Clarias batrachus, assembly GCA_003987875.1. Lineage (NCBI taxonomy): Eukaryota > Metazoa > Chordata > Actinopteri > Siluriformes > Clariidae > Clarias > Clarias batrachus. The sequence continues at coordinate 173,966 of QMIH01000584.1, read as the reverse complement.
AGGCAGTGTGTGTGTGTGTGTTGGTGTGTGTGTGATGTCCCTGGCCACATTCTGGTGGTCTGTTTCACCTGGAGGTACCCAGCTGTTGAGTGTGTGTGTGCGTGTGTGTATGTGGAACACTGTTGCTTTGTCCTAACCTGGCACCAGAGAACAACGGCAGGGGGTGTGGAAGGGGTTGTAACCAGCTGTGTTAGTGTAGCATAGGGCATATTCTGGTCTCTTAAACTCTCTCACACACACACATACACACACACACAAAATACCATTAGCGTTCCCTGTAACCAGACCCGCCCTAGAATTTGGCATAACCTAATTCAAAAAATATGTGATGACAAGCATATAAAACTGCATGATTCAGAGTTGGTCAGTTTTTTTGGTAACTTTTTTTTTTTTTTTTAACTTGATTTCTTGCATATTGTTAATCATAAACAATTGTTACCAAGAGTCAGTTAGAAACTATTTAGGATCCTCTTTTCCTAATTAGCTAAATGACTAATGACGTCTGCGTTGAGTTTTGAAGCCAAGTTTCCTCGGTCGAGAGACAGACATACCGTAGCACGATGGATCAGGGATGAGGAATACGAAGCGGAATACACTCTAAATGGGTCACCGGTCACACATATTCACACACTCAGTCACACCTAGGGACAATTTAGTGGAATGTTTTTTTTGGGAGAGTATCAGAGATCCCAGAGGAACCCCCCACATGGACTTAAAGGAGAACATGCGAAGCTCCACACGGCCAGGAAGCTGAGCTCAGGATTGATCAGTGAAGTGTGATGCAGCAACGAAACCTGATGCACTGCACATGCAGTACCGATGTAGACGATTAAGATGAAACAGAGCCTGGAGTGTAGCAGTACTGCAGCAGTGACACAATAATTACACCCTGGGCCATAAGTATTTGGACGACGAGACACTTTTTTGTCTTTTCTGCCTCTCAACACCACCTGAGTGGATCACAAACACAGCAATCATGATCTGGTTAAAGTGAAGACCTTCAGTTTTAATTCGAGAAGGATTAACATAGATGATATCGTGTTAAAGGTTGCTGCAGCCTTACTTCATTTTAATAGGCTCAAAAGTAATCGGACAACCTAACAAATCATATATATATATAAACTGACGTATAGCAGAATGGAATATATTGCAGTATATTACTATAGAATATGTTACTGCTGTATTCTGGTGTTTTTGTGTACAAAACAAACAAAACGTACACCATGCACAAAAATGCAATAATGCTAGATTTAAAAATAAATAAATAAATAAATAATATGATTATGGCTTCCTGCAGGTTTTACATATTAATATAATTTTACTTCACTAACTTAGTTCACCATTGTATGCAATTTTATTTCATGAGATTCTTATGAAATCATCCTAATCCATTGTTTACTGATTTTTTTTTTCTTCTTCTTCAATTTACATAATTTACTTCAGTGGAAATTCTGCCCTTAATTTTGTCAATGGGAACAATTTGACAGCAAAACAAGGTAAACACCATTTTCAGACTTTTAATTATTTTGGCAAATGATTATTCTCTGAAATACACGTTATCTATAATAAAATATTTAATTTAAAAGCCAATATACAGCAATATATTGTCGAAAAATCTAACCTTTAAATTAAGTAAATTTTTAAAACAATACAAAAAAATCCATGTCTAAAAAAATAATAGTTTCTTTTTTTATTAAAAAAAAACAACTACCTGTTCCACGATTATTGGCACTCCTATCAATTCCGCTAAAATAAATGTCATTGAAGGATTTTTGTCATTTTTACCGAAGTTTATAATGTTGATCAGAATATCTAGAAACTTTTAATTAATAATTCATGACTTCCTGTTTTCCTGTGGTATAAATATCAACATATTTCTCTTATCCACTCTTCAACATGGGAACACCCCATTTAAGTAAGACAGATGTGTGTCGACCTTCATAAGTCTACAAGAAAATAAACCCCAGACCTCAATCCAATTGAGCAAAAGGGGGTTTTATGTAGTATTATTTATGTATGGGGTGCCAATAATTATGGCACACATAATTTAATGTAAAAAAAATAATAATAATTTAGATTTTTTTTGTATTCATTTTTTTTCCCCCCATTGAATAATTGTACTTCAATACTTCAAATAAAGGTTGGGTTTTTCTCTTTATTTGCACTGTGGTGCTATATTGTTTAAATAAAAAACAGTTTTATTAAAAGCCTAAGAACACATCTTAACCAGGGGTGCCAAATAATTATGAAGGGCGCTATATAATCTTATTTAAGAAGTTTAATCTTCCACATTTCGATCAAAGCAAGTAAGATAACTGCAAGACTGACAAGTGACATCATTTCTTTCAGTCATGTGATCAGTGATGTCGTGATGTGTCCCCTCCGACACGCCAATGGCGACGACTGGTTTAACGACCTGTGTCCAAAGGGTTTTCGGAGAATAATTACTCAAAGAAAAGACCGTTTACTCCCTGCTACGGCTTTTGCACTTACTCCAGCATTAATAAATGACAGATATGCATCACTTAACATACGTGATAAGTTTTATGAAATGGAACATTATGTGATTTAGAAGTTGTTCTGCACACAATCTCGTATACTTTACAAAACTATGCTGTATGTGGATGTTGCATGGTGAAGCAGGGAAAGAACAGTATGCATTAATGATTTGTGTATAAGAGACTTGACATGCAAACGCTGTGTGTGGGAAGCTGTTGGTTAAACGGTGCGTTCTCATTATGAAAGCGAGCAGCCGTCATGTACTGAAGTGAAACTAAAACTGGTACAGGAGGAAGCTGTTGATGTTGTAAACTGAAGTTGTTGTATTGTTTACAATGCTTCTCATGATTTTCAAGAATCTTTGGAATGAGAAAGGTTTTGTGTGCAACAAAAAAACAACACTTTTTTCCCTTGATGTAATTTGCTGCCACTACATTCTGTTTGACTTTGCAAATGTTTTTAATTGAAACTCAAGCAACATATTGATGATATTAAATTGCACTCTGATTTGTTTATTGTGACAAAACTGGGAGGTGGAGTTATAGCTTTTTGACAAAAAACACAAAATTCATACTTACAGTATATAACCCAAGCCATTTTTACAAAATGTTTTCACTGTTGTGTTTTTTTAACACACTTGTGATGCAAACACACACACACACACACACACACACACACACACACACACACACACACACACACACACACACACAAAAAAAAATATTGCTATATTTCTTACCTCATTTGAAAGATCTTGTTTTTCTATTTTGCCGTCACACTGTTTATACATTAATAAAATTTTTAATGGACTTTAATTTTGGAAAAAATACTGTATATTGATTCTACAGTAATTAAGAACTCCAGTGATGTCATGTTAGAGAAATGAAGCATGGTGACGGGTGTGTGTGTGTGCAAGTGAGGAATGCTGAGCAAAGGTCATGGTGCGAATGAGCTCACAATTTTAGCCATTAAAAGAAGAAGAAGAAGAAGAAGAAAAATAAAACCAGCGGGCTCGCCTTCTGAACAGAGCCACTCTGAGACGGGGCCGAGGGCCTCTCCAGGAACATCAGGCCTCGCCAAGCCCTTCCTCCTCTCCCCCAGATCACACTCACACTCCCGGCCAACCTTTTATTTATCACTCTTCCTCCTCCTTTTAACACCCCGGCTCCTCTATCGACTCTGTCGCAGAGACGGCTCGTCTACTCTGGCCTCTTCTTTTCTTCTCCGTTCCTCTTTCTTTCTCTTTCTCGCTCTTTTTTTTTTTTTAAATCTAGAGCTTAATAACATCTCAGCACTACATATATTATCAGTGCATGTGTTATGTTTATCACAAGATGCTTCCGGTATGCTTACTTCCTGTCATCCAGGCCGATGGGCATTTCAGCCTACAACCATCTGGCTCTTCTGAACGATTTTGTGTGTGTGTGTGTGTGTGTGTGTGTGTGTGTGTGATTCTGTATTACTTAGGATTCAAGCGTTTTCCTTGGATTCTGTGATGATCGGACTGCTCTAATGTTTTTACATGCCTTCGATCTGAACGAACAAGGTTGTAAAACATACTATTTTCCCTCTGAATCATGACATCTCGCTCTCTTTTTCTCTCTGTCTCACTTTTCCGTAGGCCAGTCAGCACCATACCCCCACCCACCCCCTTCGCTACACCACATGTTCTCATCGTCCGAGTATTCAACCCCGCCACAGATCAGGGCTGTCTCCTATTTTCCTGCTGCGTGCTGGGGGCTGCAAGGGGGCCAAAACAGACCCCAAACGACGTGGCAGTGCTTGCGGATGTGTGTGTGTGTGTGTGTGTGTGTGTGTGTGTGTGTGTGTGTGTGTGTGTGTTTGCTATCCACACATACGCATGCATATAAACACACACACACACACCCCATGGCAAAAGTCAAATAAAAATCTGATGGGGATTCAGGGTGGGAAGCATTTCCAATAAATGATGTCTGGCCACTTGGGTTTCTGGAGCGAATTAGCAGAGGATGCTGGAAATCCTTCATCAATTGCTGACTCGGTTTAGGGGAGGAATTTCTCAACTACCAAACGTTCAATTTCAAAACCCATAATCAAGTACACACATATGCATGCTCACAGAGTGTGTCAGCGAAATTGGAGAATTATTGATTGTGAAGCACAAAAAAAAACAATTGATGCTGTGGGAACACTGCAAATGAGGAAACGCTGTCCTTCATAAGCGCGAATGCATTTCTATATACACTCCCTGACCCCCTGCAGACTCTCTCTCTCTCGCTTTGTGTGTGTGTGTGTGTGTGTGTGTGTGTGGGAGTTGATCTCCAAGAGCAGCTTGGCAGGAAGACGCCTTATTCTAAGCCAGGGGAGTAGCGCAACAGAGGAAAAATGCGTTATCTGAGATTTTCTTCTTCTTTTTTTTTTTTTTCAAAAACGTCGTCCAAATAATGTCTGGAGTTTTTTAAACAATTTGTCTGAATTGCTCTGTTTCCATTGTCTTACCAGTCCATTCCATGTCTTAACAGACACAGTCACGAACACATTATTTCCTTTCTTCGTTAGCAACCCCCAACACACTAGGCACAACTGAACCAGTATTGATTCATTCAGGTTGAGTCTAGGTGTCTATTGATTCACCCAAGTTATAATGATTCAGTTATACTGATAAAGGTGGATGCTGGGAAGTGTAATAATGCTGTAATCAAATCATACGCACTTGAAGGATTTGGAGAAAAAAAGAAAAGAAAAAAAAAACATGTTTCATGATTGACATGTCCTTGGGAAATCACTAATTATCAGTTATCAGTAGCCGATTATAAATGAGGTACACAGTAAACATGTGTGTACAGTATGTGTGTGTGTTTGCGCGATGTACAGTATTCAGCTTCATTTTCCAAAACACAACCATCTCAATTAAATCACCTTGACGACCAGTGCTGTGCTTGCCTAGTGAGGTCCCTTATGGATCTACAGTATATAATCTCCGTTCTTGATGTAATACTGTATATGACCAAAAGTATGTGAACACCTGCCCATCATACCCAGCAAATGTTGCAACAAAGCTGCACTCATCTCTAGATGCTGTAGCATTACAATTTCTGTTTACTGGAACTAATAGGGTGGGCATAGTGGTCAGCACCGTGGCCTCGCACCACCAGGGGTGAGGGTTCGATTCCGCCTCCAGTCTGTGTGCACTGAGTTTGCATGTTCTCCATGTGGTTGGTGGGTTTCCTTCGGGGACTCTGGTTTCCGTCCACAATCCAATGACATCCAGCTGTGATGGAATGGCACCCCATCCAAGGTGTACCTCACCTAGTGCCGTAAGTCTCCTGCTCCCAGTGCCCCCCCCCCACCAACCTCCGCCCCCTGCGACACTGTACTAGCATGAAGCATCAAAACATAAAGGCGTATAAAGGTTGGAGAGGAAGAACTTGATCCCTGACCTCACTAATGCTCTTGTGGAAGAATGGACAGATTCCTTAAATCTACTGGAATGCCTTGCCAAAAGAGTGGAGCTAATCTTAAAAGCAAAACTCTGGAGGGAAAAATCTGAAATGAAATGTTCAACAAGCATATACAACAGGGGTGTGATGGTCAGGTCATCATCACTCATCATCTATACCGCTTAATCCTGTATTCAGGGTCACGGGGGGCCTGGAGCCTATCCCAGGAGACTTAGGGCACATGGCAGGGTACACCCTGCATAGGGTGCCAATCCATCGCAGGGCGCAGACACACATAAATACACTCACTCATTCACACACTACGGGCAATTTGGGAACCACAATTAGCCTAACCTACATGTCTTTGGATTGTGGGAGGAAACCGGAGTACCCGGAGGAAACCCGTGATGGTCAGGTGTTCATCTTTACATCGTGGTTACATCACCAGAGACAAATGCCTAATACAACCATCACCAAAGCGGATTCAGTACACTCAGAAGAAGTAAAAAAAAAAAAGAAAAGTCAACGACAGCATCAAGAATCAAAACCTGAGGAAAGTCAACATCAAAAACTTGTACGGTAAGAAGTTGGCTTACGCGGATACCATTGGAAGAAATCCATGTGAGTGGAAGTCGTGTGACATGAACAGAACCTCTCTGTCGTGCCGCGGAGAGAAAGTGGAAAATCAACAAAGGTCAACCAACAACCACATTCACCACTCATGGGTACACTGCGCCAGAAGACCGACAACCAGCTGTGGAAAAACTCTAGATCTGGCAACAGCATCACTCAAGCCAATTTTAAACACAGAGGATTTCACAATACATGGATTTCTTTTATGTTTTTTCCTCACATCTTCGAGTAGAACCACAGATTAGAATCTAGTGACAAATAACGGTCAGCTTCATTTTCGTAATTAGACCCATGACACTTTACTGAATAATGTGAACTCTTTCCTTTTACAGATCCAGTGCGGAGCATTGTACTCCCCTTTCGCTTGTCTGTGGTATTATTGAGAGAGGGATAAAGGGAGTGTGAGAAAGAGAGAAATGTGGCATGGGGGAGGTTGGAAGGTGTTCAGGAGTGTGATTATGGGGTTGCCGTGGCAGCAGGTCTGTCCTCCACACGACAGAGAGAGAGAGAGAGAGAGAGAGCAAGAGAGAGACAGAGAGAGAGACAGAGAGAGAGAGAGAGAGAGAGCAAGAGAGAGACAGAGAGAGAGAGACTCCAACCCACTTCCAACAGGTGTTGTGGTTCAACAGCTTCCTAATAGCAGGCTGTGGTTACGAATAATTTACTACGACGCTGGTGAGGATCTGAAAACGTAGATGAATCCCTTCTGATATGTGTGTAAGGGCTGCCAGATTCCCTTTAAAGGTGAATTTGGGTTGATACTTTGAAGTATTTCACTTCTTTTTACATGAAGGACAAATCCCAAATAACTACCAATTTACTAGCTATAGAATAATATCACTCATCGTCTATATCGCTTTATGCAATATTTTAGGGTCGTGGGGGCGTGAAGCCTGTACACCCTGGACAGGTTGCCACTCCATCAGAGATCACACTTACACATACACTCAATCACACACTACAGGCAATTTGGGAACACCATTTAGCCTAATCTACATGTCTTTGGGCTGTGGGAGGAAACCCACCAAGCACGGGGAGAACATGCAAACTCCATGCACACAGAGACGGGAATTGATCCGGAATCGAACCCGGACCCTGGCGGTGCAAGGCAACAGTGCTAACCACAAAAAAGAAAGAATAAAAAACAAAACAAATCCTTCAGATAGGTACTTTTTCCATGACTTTTTCCACATTTTGTTACATCATGTGACACATTGTGACACAAAGATCATTAAGCCAAGAATGATGCGTCGAACTGTATTAAACTAATAGGCTGAAAGTAGACAATGTTATTCTGACAGCCCTCAGTACTACGTGCGACACACATAATGACGAGTGGACGACTGGTGAAGACTGAGGAGAGAAGACTCTCTTCGGGATCAAATCAGCGAGTGGCTATGTTCATTACTACCACTTGACACTGATATACCTCAAAAAAAAGCCTCAAGGTTTTCGCTCAGACTCACACACAGACGTGCACACGCACACACACACACATACACATGTTTTTCCCTTCATTAGTGCCGTGTCTGGGAGTCGAGGGCAGGTGTTAGAGCAGTCAGGCATACGGTAGCCCCAGGCTTTACATTAGCATCACACTTCACTAGCTCTGGTAGAAACCTAACTACAGTTGCATTCACTCAGAGCCTTTCTTTTACTTAAGGGTTTTTCCTTTCTCGTATCTTTTCTTTTCCCCCAGCCTCAGTCTGTCTAAATGTAAAAGAAGCTTAAGCTAAACCTAAAATACAGCTCGTAGACATATAGCAGTGTTGTGTAGCGCTATAATTTATGCGTTCACAGGTGTATGCTAAGAAAGTAAGCCGCCATTAAGTGTTAACAAAAAGGGGGATTTTACCGGTCTTACTTTTAGGCATCAATATAAATCTTCATGTCAAGATACCTCACTCAGTGTTTTTTTATACCATTCTTTTACTGCTCATCCTGTATTCAGGGTTGCGGGGTGCCTGGAGCCTAACCCAGGAGACTTCGGGCACGAGGCGGGATACACCCTGGATAGGGTGCAAATCCATCACAGGCACACACTACGGGCAACTTGGGAATTGATCTGCATGTCTTTGAATTGTAGGTGGAATGTTTTAAAATAAGGCCCTTGGCGGCATGGTGGTGTAGTGGTCAGCACTGTCACCTTGCACCTCGAGGGTCTGGGTTTGATTCCCAGCCAGGCTCAATTTCTGTCTCTGTGTGCATCCTCCCATAGTTTAAAACCCTGCAGGTTAGACTAATTGGCGTTCCCAAATTCTCCTTAGTGTGTTTAACCTGCAATGTATTGGCACCCTGTCCTGTGCCCTAAGCCTCCTAGGCTACAGGCCCCAGTGACACTGAATATAGGATAAAGTGGTATAGACAATAAGTGAGTGAGTGAGAAAGCCCTTAGCAAGCTACCAATGATGGCAAGAAGTTATTTAGCTTAGAAAATTAATATAATCTTGGTTAGATAATTAGGAGGATGATGTTTTAGCTAGCTAACTAAGTAGATAATAGAATATACTATGCGAGTTAGGTAGTTAGACATACAATTTTAGCCTGAAAGCTAGGCAGATGGTGTAAGCTAGCTAATTTAGGTATATAACGTATTAGCTAGGTAGGTAGAAAGCGGCATGGTGGCTTAATGATTAGCCCTGTCGCCTAGCTCTTCCAGGTTCTGGGTCCTGCCTTGGGATCTGTGCATGGAGTTTGTAATATTATGTTCTACCTGTACTTGGTGGGTTTCCTCCAGGTATTCTGGTTTCCTGCCACAGTACAAAAACATGCAGATTTGCCCGTAGTGTGTTAATGTTGACCGCAGGCTGTAAAATGGGAATGAATACAATGCTCAGCATTGGCCTCCATGGTCTCTAGTTGGACTACAGACATTCCTAGATGAATGGATGGATGGGGATAGTTGGGGAGATAATATTATTAGCTATCTAATCAGGCAGATAAAGATAGGTAGATAGATAGATTGAGTACTTTATAAATACTAAAGGGAAATTGTATTAAAATGGTCCCTGGCAGCACTGGGATGTTATATGTTAGTTAGCTAATTATGCATGTAAGATGTTAGCTAGCTAGTTAGGCTAATCATGTTTGTTAGCCATTTAAGCAAATAATGTTAAGTAGTTACATTTTGTTAGCTTGTTAGGATTGATTGAGTCATTCATCCTTATCTGCTGGTCATGGGAGCACTACTGATTTGTCCATCATTGCTTTTCAGTGATTTATTCATGTTCTATACCGCTTATCTCTCTACAGCACCTGGAGCTAATGCCAAGAAACTACAATCACAAGGCGGGGTACATCCATAATGGGGTGCCAATCCATCGCAGGGCACACATGTCACACACTCGCTTTTACAATTATGTGCAAATTAATATGGAATATTACTTCATGTATGTAATATGGCTCCAAAAAGGGACTCAATTGGTCTCCACTTATCTTTATTACACATTAGCATACCGTGTAGACAACAATTAATTTTTTCATAATCACTTACCTCATCTTAGCTGCAACTAAAAGCAGAACTCTCTCACTCATCGTCTGTACCGCTTTATTCTGTATGCACGGTCACAGGGGCCTAGACCCCTATCCCAGGAGACTTAGGGCACGAGGTGAGGTACACCCCGGATGGGGTACCAGTCCATCGCAGGGCACGAACATGTGGACACATTCACACACTCATTCATACACCATGGGCAATTTGGGAAAACAATGTTCAAGTAGCTTCACCTGCACGTCTTTGGACTCCTGGAGGAAACCCACCAAGCACGGGGAGAACATGCAAACTCAGTGCATACAGACCCCCAGACAGGAATCGAACCCGGACCCTGGAAAGTGCTAACCACAAAGACAAAAAGCAGAACTAATAAGGATAATTCAACAGGACAATTACACTATGATGTGCAATCTGAATTGAGATATATCAACTGATTGTCGGCACTTCCTTTTGAATGAGCATGACTCAAATAACCACTTTTTGTGTACTCGATTTGTGTAAGCGTTTGTTTTCTTGTGGTCACAGTACAACTGATTTTAAAAACCCTGAAACGGAGTAGGTATACCTTTTCATGTACTCAGTGGAGTGTGTGTGTTCTCCCAGGGCTTGATAGGCTTTCTTTCACAGTCTAAAGACAGGCGTTGTAGGCTGATTGGCGTTTCTATATTGTCCAGAGTGTGTGATGGTTTGCGTGTGTGCTTGTGTCCTGCAGTAGGTTGTCTCTCCTTTCGTTTCCTGTGATAGCCTCCAACCCCAATCCCCAGTATATATAAGCAGTATTTATAAAAGTGATGAATGGATGGATGGATGGACTTTTTCAATCATTTGACTGACACTTGTATCAACTTACTTTCAAATTCTAACACTAAAACGAGAGTAGATGAAAATCATTTCCTCAGGTCGCCATCTGAACCACTGGGCAAACTCTGAAATCCAAGACGGTAAATATACATTCTGGCTTTTTCCACACTTTCCCAATGTTATCACAGAACACACGGATACACAACCCGTAGGAAATTCAATCAGAGGAAGTGACGGGCTTCGTCCAACATCAACAGTCCAATCAGCTCGCTCGGTTATGTCTGATTTATAAAAAAATAAACCATTTCGCAATTTTAATCCCCGCAGCAGGCGGATACTGGGTTTCAGACAGATCGTTTTATAGACAGTTTCATTTAGAAAAATGGCAGGTTTCTTGTATTCCATTTACCCCCTGGGTGTTTAAAGAGGTGGATACGATTCTGAATTTATAATTACAACGATTGGGAAACGTTATAAGCTGAAGGAAAAAAAAGATTTATTTTCTAATGAAACGGTGCTCACTTTATCTTCATGTTCCTGGTCTGGTATTAGCTGACAGACGTGGAACTCGCTGTGGTATCCTGCTGTTGTAGACAGTGCACCTCAAACATTGATGTGGTTTGCATTCTGACATGCTTTTCTGCTCACCGTGGTTGTAAAGAGTGCTTGTTTGACTTCCTGTCAGCCGTTTCTGTTTACAGAACCACTGCTCACTAGACGCTTCCCCCCCCCCCCCC
>QMIH01000584.1:111332-162346 GCA_003987875.1 Clarias batrachus | reverse complement strand
CTCTCTCTCTCTCTCTCTTCTTCACACCTTTCTGTGTAAACTTTAGACACGGTCACGCGTGAAAAAATCAGCAGTTTCTAATCTACTCAGACCAGTTATTTAGGCACCAAAAATCCAACGCGTGTCACACAGTTGTCTGACGGGTGCATGATTTTCTACATACAGTATAAACACATAAACACATTTTAAACCCAGAGCCCCTGTTCCTTTCTTCAATTGAAGAAAACCTGCCTTCAAAGCCAGCTTCATAAAAAGGAAATAAAGTAAGAAGGGAGGAAAAAAAAACAGTAAAAGGTGAGAATGAGAAAGTGGGAGAGAGAAATAAAAAGAGAAAGAGACCTCCACCTCCATACACACCTCCACAAAAAGACGGACACAAGGTGGAAGGCAGGTCGCTATGGCAACTGACGAGTGGCCTCCAAGGAAAGTCACTCACACATGCGCGCACACACACACACACACAGAGAGGCACACACGCTCTTTCAGACCTCCTCAATTAGCTCTGCCTGTGGCAGTCCCTCACTCACACACTAACTCACATGTACACACACACACACACACACACATACACCAGTGAGTGGGCAGTGAAGTGAAGGGGCTCGCATTAGGTGAGCTGGTCATAAGCCCAAGGCAAAGTACCAACAAACCAACCAACCACTCAACTGTAGAGAGGAAATAAAATTCTCTTTCTGTTTCTAACACCGTGTACATCTTTCCGAGGGATAAATGCACGCAGTGTGAAGGTTGTGAAAATTAAAAGAGAATAAAATAGTAGAACATTTGGGCAATTTGATGTTATTAGAAAGAATGGTAATGTAGCATGGTTCATTTAAAAAATATATAATAATAATTTAAAAAAAACAATGTTTAACTTCAGTGATTTCAGCTAAGTTTCATGTATCAGTGTATTCAAGCGCACCATCCAGTAAAACCATATAAGGGCATGTCGAGTGTGGGGCAGCATGGTGGTCCAGCAGGGAGCGTTGCTGCCTCGCAGCTCCTGGGTTCAATCATGAGCTCGGGTTCCTTTAGGTTCTCCAGTTTCCTTCCATTTCCCAAAACATTGATTGATGATGCTAAATTGTGACTCTCACACCATATGAATGCACATCTCATTCAGCGTGTATTACAGCACCTCCTCACGCCCAGTGCAACCCTGACCAGGATGTATAGTGCTTACCGATTCACAGAGGTTCCACAAACATGTAAACATGTAAACATGCAAAATCCAGCAACGTGACCTTCATGTACAGTACAGTAGGCAGCGCCAGTGGTTGTGATAGCTGGCCAGGCGCTGACCCAGCAGCAGCCCAGCGTGGGGCGGTAATCTCTACCGCAGTAGCAGTCCTGGATGGTGAACACCATGAGGAAACGCTTCAGGCTTTAAGCCTCAAATGGATTTTCCACCCTCCTGCTTCCAGCTGGATCACGGTCCTGGATGCGGCGAAGAAAAATGAGAGTTTAGCCGTTCGTTCGTTTAGCCACTTGCACCTCTTTCACTTCTGTGTGTAGCTCTGTGTTTTCTGTGTTTCCTGTGCCTTGAATTTGCAACTACTTGAAATCAGGTCATTAATTATTATGGGAACGGGGCAGGGTGAAAGGACGGGAAAAGTACAAGTACTGCGGCTGTGATTTCTCAAAGCTTTGATCGTTCTCCAAGTCACAGGATTGAAAGTGTTTGCAGGATTTTTCAGCTCGAGCAAACACCTATCGGGTCCGAAAAGCTGCTGCTTCTAGACATATTTGCCTGTTTCACAATAATCTAACAGTTAAAGCTCTGAGGCAATCTCCACACACAAACACACACACGCGCACACACACACACACACACACACACACACACACACACCATCACCACCTACACAACCACCAGGCTGGGTCTATATTGTCCTCGCCCCTGGCAGCCTAAGGGTCCACCCCCTCTCTTCATTCACAATGGTCATGTGATGTGCACTTTCAGAGTACAACAGCTTAGTGAGAGCTCCCCATTCATTTCCTCCTGAGTAGCCCACAAAGGAGGAGGGAGACAAAAAGAGAGAGAGAGAGAGAGAGAGAGAGGTACAGGCAAGAGTCTGACCGCACAGGAACACAAGACAGAGAGAGAAACAGAGCTAAAAGGACGCAATAAGGATATCACGTCTTGATCTCACATTCCGAGACTTCAAACAAGGTCAGTTCCTAAAAAATCTCTCTTGTAATGCCTGCTTCATTCTCTCTCTCTCTCTCTCTCTCTCTCTTAACTGTCAGCTGTCATTTCACCGAGTTGCCTGTCAGGAGTCTGCGCTGCCGTCTTTTACGGACAATCCCCAAACTTGAGTGAAAGAATTTCAGATCGATTCGAATCTTTACATGACAGAAGGCTTTGCATACTGTATATCAGCAATATACTGTAAAATAACATGAATATTTTCTGTCTGTGCATTCTCTGGTATTTTCTTGATTGATTCATTATTAATTGATTATTTATTAATTGAATTAACGAATGACATTTGACGTCAATTTGAGGAGAAGAAATCTAAGAATACGTTGTGATGTTATGAATTTCTTTTCAAAAAGGAAAAAAAAAAATTTTTTTTTTTAAACATATTGAATTTTCTGACTATATTGTCACTCTGCAATCTATTTAATTTACACCGACCATATAAATATATGCAGAAACAACAGATTTCCTTTGAACATTCTAGTAAGAATACAGTGCACATGCATATATATATAAAGCGCATAGACAGCTGTATACATTTTACACACTCTGTGTGAACCCCCCCACAGCGCTGCTCTTCCTTTCACTCTCTGGGTGATAGTTATGTTGGAGCCGCTCCAAATACCAAGAACGTCTCTCTTTAGAACAACAAAATCTGCAGCGTGATGAAGACTGGCCCCACTCAGCCGAGTCAATAATGCTTATATGTAGAAAGTGGGTTTAATGCTTGGTCTATACATATATGTATATTTAGCTTAAAGCATCATCGTGTGAAATTTCAAAATGTTCTCATAGATGTTATAATCACATCATTGCAAATATACCTTTAAAACAAATAAAATGTGCATTGTTACAGTGTAAAACACTCATCTAGTTTGCTTGTTTTGTGTACATTTTTCTGGCCCAGAAACTCTCTCTCTCCTCCAAGCCTGTACAAGCAACAACCATTTTGACCTACAGGTCTGATAGAAATCAAATTTATCGTTAAAACAAAAAAAAAAAATTGATAATTTTCTGGTCAGAAATGAGCTCTTTCTGTAGCTAGAATGCAGTTGTCACTTTTTTTTCTAAAAAGGAAGCTTACAAGACATATGATATGACACAGGAAGTAGGGTTGGTTCATGTTTTTTGTTTGCCTGCAATTCACTTCACAACCAGCAGAGGGCTTGATATATTACAAACTGCTCCTTTAAACGAATGGTATCACACCAGGAAACCGAATTGCCTTTAATTGCGTAATTGTGAACTGAATTACCCCAGAGCCAAATTTGGAGCTTCAACACACCATACCATAATGTTCCAACCATAGCTGTACTGTCCTGCCTGTGGTTGTGAGTTATAACCACTGGCCACGAGAGCTCGAGAGGTTCAGACTTGCTCGGCCTGCTCTTCCTTGACAGCGTTACACATCTGAAACAGCTGGAACGTTAGGATTCACTGAGTCTTAGACTTTCGCTGACCCTGCGCTGGCCTAGTGTTCCTGGTAGGTCCACCTCTGGTGGGATTGTTGTCGTAGTTGGGTTGCACGTGTACAATGAAGAAAGAGGCTAAAGGTCAGGGAACGAGTGGGATGAGTGCAAACACAGACATGACGAGGGGGTTGGTCAGGTATGTCAACAAGACCGGGATACAAAGCTCAAGCGGACCTTTGCGCTCTGCAAAACCGTTCATGGATTTAACTCCTTGGCTAATCATCACTCCTGTCTCGAAGGCAGGAACGTCTGCTGCACCAAGGAGTGCGAATAAGGACTCTTTATAATAACATGGGGGGGGGGATGCTACGATTTATAAGCGAACACTGTTTTCTTTGAGTTTGTTGCAGCTGTGGCACTGCTGTTGTGTAACTGTCCTTGAACTCGGATTCTTGCTCTTCTTGATACGATACGACACACCACACTGTGAACTGGTCCTGGCTTGGGTTTAAAACAGAACATATGATTCTGGATTTCTCAAGCTTTCTCGGCTTGAGACTGGTACTGCGTCGGACTCTGCTTGTTTTGGCACACCCGAATGATTCACACACATATGCACTCACACACATTTATCATGCTTTGTAAGGACCTTTCATAATTATCAACATAGTGATTAATGCTGTGCATTCAGTGCATCAGCCCTGTGCAGATACAAATTCAAATAAAAGCTAGACATCTTTTGTGAAAAGCAAAAGCGTCCCTCATAGGGACCTCCCCACACTGCTACAAACTGTCAGATATTCCTATACTTGTGGGGACAGTATCCTTGCTAAGCTGTAAAAACACCCCCCACACACACATTCACGGTACATATACACACATGGATAAGGACGCCTATGACTCACAGCCCTACTGAAAACAGAGTGGCAGAGTGATTTGTGTAGTGTACGGGAAATAGGGGGCTCTTCGCGGCGACTGCCAGGCCCATTAAACAGAGCTCTGGAAAGAGCCGGGGGCCAGAACAGCACAGCGGATGCACTTCCTGTGGCCGAACTTTGACCCCTTGACTCCCAGGGCCCTCCTGGTGTTCAAGTCAAACTGCACACATCACCCGAGGACAGGGGAGTGTAGAGACCGAGAGAGAGAGAGAAAGAGAGAGAACTCCATGTGGAAGGGGTTACTGGTTAACAGTCTGTTACTGATCAACAGCTGCGTTCTGTCGAGTTGGCATTGTGATGGTGCTGTGTCTGAGTCTAGAATTTCTTTCTTTCTGTATCTCCCCGTCTTTTCATACACACGCACAAACACACAGCGAATTGTACATGTTCTCACTGTTCCACTGTCGCATTTCTCTATCTCCGTGCCTCTTCCATGCTTGTCTTTGCAGCTGCAGCTCTTCCAGCAGTGCAGAGGGCAGGAGTGAGAAAAACAGCCCTTGCCCAGGAGTTTGTGTGTGTGAGACAGAGTGTGTGGTGCTGAAGGAAAACACAGCTGTCTGACTCGTTACGGCTAGCAGCCTGATAACGCTTGCTTGCTGAAAACGGTGGTGAGACCGAAGGAGAAAGTTCTCATATGCGCGTCTAGCGAAACTAGCGAGGTGTCACAAAAGGCGAGATTGGGTGCAGCAGAACGTGCTGCATACTCGTTTTTGCAGTTGTTATTTGTGTCTTGACTTTTTCTCACTTCTCTAGTCTTCTTGCCCAAAATACAAAGTTGTCATCCTTTCTTGTGTTGTCTCTTCCTCTTCTGTACGAGTGTCGTTTCTCTTCTCTTCTACCATCTTCTCTTCTACTTCTTCCAGCAGTTTAGCACGCCCGGTCACTGGCACTCGCCGTGCCGCTCGAGTGTTTTCTGGCACGGCTTTAGAAGAAGCCCAGGCTTTCCCACAATGCCGAGGACAGCTGTGGAGGGCCAGCCACTGCCCCCCAGAGCCTGCAGAGCCTGATGAGAATGCGCACAGATCTCTTCCAGCTGTGCTAGCACGCCAGACCATTCGCCTAGCACCTTTTGTTCGTTTACGGTCATGCACAAAGCAGAAATCTGTCCTCATCAAACAAGCCGGGCTATTTCAGAAGGGTTTCTAGGTTGCAAGTCATTCCTCTAATTGGTAGGGTTTGAAGAAAGACGATTGTTCCGCACCACAGTGTGTAGGTAGGCTGTAGTGCTGTAGACGCCTTTATTGTTGAATCTTCATCGGTTTGGCATGAGGTCACTCACTTAGCCTGAGTGAGTGAGTAATCTTACCACTTGTAATCCTGAAGTGGTTGGTATGTTCTCCGGGAAGAAAAAAAAAAAAAAAAACCTCTCTACCATTTTATGAGCACCTTCATGTTTTTTTTCTTTTCATGGTTCTCTTTGCACCATTGCACAATATCGCCAAACACTGATGTCCTTCGGCCATTGCACAATCCCGGCTCTCTGATAATAAACAGTTTGACAGTGTGCGGTTCAACAGTTCAAGTCAAATTGCACACATCTGTCCTAGCCCGTCCAAGGGAACACTAAAGAGGCAGCCTCAGATCTTTCTGGCACACGGTCTTCGTGCGAGAGCGTACGGCAGCACCAGATCCAGCCTGGGCCCAAGAGGCCAAGAGGGAGAATGGGCTTTTCTTTTTTTTTTTTTTTTTGCGCTGATCTTAGATCAGTTTCTGCCAACTTCACTCATAATCTCATTACTGTAAAAGAAACGCAGCAGACCGCCGACGCTGGTGACAGGCAAGGTCGTGATGGAGAAATGATCTGCGTGAAAAAAAAAAAAACACCATTTCAAATGTTCGCTCAAGCTTTTTATATTTCAGCATGACAGGAAAGATGACCTTGTGACATTTCTCTTTTTATTTTTTTTTTGTGCCAGTCTGGGGCACATCCTGTCAGCTCTGTTGAATCTACAGTAAAAAAAAAAAAGAAAAAGAGAGAAACCTATCAGTCTTACTGTACCATCGTACTATGCTTAAAAGGCAGCACACATCCTATAAAAGCCTCCTGCATACCTCGAGACTACGGGAAGCTCGACCTGCTCTCAGCCTGGTTGTGGGGTGTCTGTGCGACTACACAGACAGATAGAATCCGTGGTGTTTGGGCCATGCCCCAAATCAATAGCAGATGTGAGAAGGGAGTGTGTTTTGGCTAGCTTTCTTTTTACAGAGAGAAAGAAAGAGAGAGAGAGAGAGAGAGAGAGAGAGAGATCGAAAGTGCAGAAGCTTAATTTCAGAAGCAACTTTAGTAAATCTGCAGGAGATACTCTCAAATATTTATGTAGTGTCTTGGAGGACAAGTTGGGACGATTTAGACAGTGCTTTCTCTGTAAGGCAAGTAGGAATTATTTATATCAAGATACGAAGACCTATCTTTTCCTAAGCTCCAGGATATGATTGTGTTTATTATTGTATTCATAATGAATAAGATGGTTTTTATTAATCCTGCTGAAAGCCACAAGATTTGCGAATCTATGAAGTTTTATTCATATTTAACCTCTAAACCTCTAAAGCATACACAGATAATACTGGAGTATTAAAATGTAAGGAATATTACAGTATGTCCCTATCTGTTGGCAGGATTTAGCAAGTGCTTAAAACCACAATGACTTTCGAGAAAAAAAAAAAAATCATTTGTACTTTTTCGTTTGTTATTGCTGACGTTTGCGTCCAAAAGCACCTCCAGTGATTTCTTGGACATGGCGTATTGTCTCTCGTAGAAAACAGACAGTGAAATAGTGCACCTTTCTTAACACACACACACACACACACACACACACACACACATACTGTGAGGCTGAGCAGTGTCCTGGCTCTGCCCGGCAGCAGCCCCCATCCGACTCGAGTCGTCCGCCAAGGAAAACTAGCGCCGCTGAAATGGAAAGTCTGAAGTCACTCTGGGGTTTTTTTTGGCGAGGTCTGATTACGCAAAGCAGGAGAATCCAGCAGGAGAGGTCTGCGTGTTCCCGAACACAGGTCCAATCCGGGAAGTCTCAGACATCTCTGTTATCTGTCACTGACATCAACTTCAGATGGGTACGGGCTCCGAGGTAGATCCTTAGGAGGTTTGGGACGGCCTTGATCTTAGATTACGACTATAACGGTCCAGACCACTCTGTGCCGAAGACGTTTTATGACAATCCAGTCTTCTATTCCTACAAGAAATCAAAGTTAATCAGGGTTTGTTTAGTGAGTTAAGGAATTCTTTGCTTTGGTAAATCTTTTTCTCTTAGGGCATCTCTGTGTTAGTACGTTCTTCAAGCGTTCCTTGGAAACATTTGGAAAAGGGAAAACATCTGTCAGATATAGGGGTATGCATAGAGACTTGAATAAGAATTCTCACAGAGAGATAAAACAAAGAACTGTTTACAGCAGGCTCAATTCTGCTGGACTCCCTGCGCTGCACGTTGCAGTGTTTTCTCAGCTCCCAGCATAGCTAATTTAACTAATCAGTAAAAATAACATCCCTTTGTTAAATGAAGCGGGTGTGATAGAGCAGAGAAAACATTCAAAAGAAATAAGATTTATGTTTCTGCGTCAAGTTCTACGCCAACGTTGTGAGCATTTATACTTGTGCTCTGTTGTGTTTGTCAACTATTATGCTGCCAAACCACTAGTTGTTGGTCTCTATTCAAATGTGCTAAGTCTTTTCGTTACTCTCTGGTGAGTATTTTTTTGGTGTACTACAAAAAATTTAAACTGAGATGATCTTTTTGGAGCTGGAGCTAATAGATGTTAAATAACAGTTAATTTACTGAAATTGCTGCAAAGCAGAAACGAGAGTAGACTTCAGATAAAATTGTCAGTCCGACGTTCATCTCAATTATAAAAATGAAAGTGTAGAAGATGCCGAAATGCGAGGCTCCCAGTCAGACCAATCACAGTCGTTTTTTTACACTTTCGTTTCACAGCTCCGTTTGAAAGAAGCTCCAGTCTGCTGCGGGGAGATCAAACACCCCTTACATTTTCCATGTACACTGTTTTCTGTCATGGCCACGAGGGAGATTATCGAGTAAGGGTGGAGTAGGTGGTGTTCATCCAGAAGGCACAAAACTCAAACTGGTTCCTGTCAGAGCAGCAGGGTAGAAGGAAGTAGTGCTGGCGTGACTGAGGTCATGCACTCTGTAGAAACTGACCATCTTCATATATATATATATATATATATATATATATAAAAAAACACATTTGACTCATTACTTTCTTGTCTATGTGCAGTGATCTACACTTTGGGCCAAAAGATGACTTGCAACTTGCACAGTTAAATCTCTGCTGGCAAATTCCTGTTGAGGATAAGGCGTACTCCTGAAATAAAAAATGGACTTTGTGATAAGAACGCTTACTTCGCCGCTACAATTCGCTCTAAACTAGTCAAGTGCTGAACTAGGACACAAGAGTTGACAACACTCCTAAGCCACTAATTTGTAAAAAGCATTTCTTAACCACATCCGAGATCTGTCTGGCTCTGTCGAGTAGCCCCTGATCCTACACCAAGTAAGGCTGAAGTGAATTTTGTCCATTTTTGACTTCCATCAGTGACATGTCATGCCTCATTCTGAACTAGGTTGATCTTGGCCAGCTGTTCTTTCACCAAAAGCTTCTCCCTCATCAAAACGCGTGCCAAACAAAATCTCTCCTTCCCACACAGGCGATTCGATTCCAATCCAGATCCCAACCTCAGCCTTTCATTGATCCCATCGCTTCCCATTAATGAAAACCTGCTTATCCATTTATAACCGTAACAATGTCACCGTCCGCACGCTGATCCTCTGACTAATGCAGAGAGTCCGCTTCCTGAACCCGCTCAGAGCCTGGACATGGCAGCAACCCCTTAGAGTGGGGATTTATTGATCCTCAAGGGTGCGTTCAAGCCTCATCTAGGTTGCATGAGGTGTTACAGAGGCACAGCTGTGTAACATACGGCGTTCGCAGTTGTCTACTGCAAGATGGAAGGCATGACGCTGAAGTCTACAATGAACTGCTTAAAGCGGAATTCCTCTGCTGAACAAGTAGACCAAATGTATCAGGAAGGATTATGGTGCTTTTACAGCCAAACGCACACATACACACACTTGCTTTCGGGAGACTGGGTCAAGGAATTCTAATTGTTGTGCAGCCATCCAAACTCCACCCATTTCCTTTGACATCCTGTCTGGTTCATAACTCACACACACAACACACACACAACAAACTCCAGGTCATCAGAGGCCAAACCAGTCAGCATGTTCCTGCCCTGGGTCTCTCCTGAATCAGCGAACATATGAGAGAATTGGAAGCAACCAAGCTAGCCATTTATCACCGTGCTACTGTATATGCTGAGCTGTAAAAGCATGGCTGACCTGCTGGCCCCTTACTGCTGAGGCATGTGTGGCCAGTGTGCATATGAGCTTCTATAACAGCCATGTTTTCACAACCGCAATAAGAAACTTTTTAGAAACTTAAAGCAAGTCCATTCACCCCTAAATACTCAAATCAAGGTCTCTGCAGCCAACAACCACAAGGCTGACACCAAGATCACACCTCCATTCTAATGCGTGATGTAAACATAACCAGAAGATCTTGTCCACAATCTGTATGTTTTTATCTGCTTTATAACCTATACGTGATCGGCTGATTGGAAAATTGCATGAATAAACGTGTTCAGATGGGAGTATTAAAGTGACTTGTGAGTGAGTATATGTTCAAATAGATATGAAGGGGTGTTCAAATATCATCACAACCAGGACTTGTGATGATATTTTTTTTAAATGAAGGCATAAAACTGCTTGACATTTACAGAAAACTTTTACAGTACGGTTAACAGTAAGCAAACTGGTGCAAACGGGCAATCCCGACTGAGGAGCCTCGTGAACGTTCAGCGGAAAAATCCTTTAAAAATTAATGGATAACTTGTCACCGACTTCAGAAGGGATGTCTATAAGAACTGGTCACACAGTTACTCACCATTCAGCACCACTTGCACATTACAAAAACTCGGCTGTGAGCTACTGCCACATGTCCTGACCTCACTACAAGACTTTTCCACATGTTTGATTCATTAAAGGAGTTCCTGGGAGGCCAGCGTTTCATAATTGAAGCAGGCAGTCTGATCATGGCTCTGGTATACTGAGAAGTCTTTCTGCCTTGATGGTATCAAAGCACTAGTGAAATACTGGGATAAGTGCATTAGTGTAGCAGGGGATTATATAGAGAAGTTAAAAGAGTTTTTACTCCCATAACTGTGTTCTGTTATTCTGCACAATTAAAAGTCCAATCAACTTTAATAACGATAAATATACACAATTATTTTAAAAAGGAAAGCTTCTATACAAAACCCATTAACAGATGGTTTCCTTTTTCCTATTTCAACACTGGTGGCAATTTTATTTAGAAAGGGTCAACTACGTTACAGTTGTTCTTTAGTTATTATAGCTATTAAATTGATTGAATAATTTGCTAGAATGATGCAAAATCAAATGCAATTGCTTGCACATTTTAGAGCAGTAGAATTGGTTTGGGATCTGTGGGTGGAATGTTCAGGAATGAAAACTTTTAATAGCACCAATAAATTAATATAATATTGCCTAATGTACCCAATATTTAAAAGCTTATGAGTTATGGTCATTTTTTAAAATTATGTTGCGATCATAAGGGGCTCTGAGGTACTTTATTAACACTGGAAGTCTCCTGACTGCAAAAGAAAATGAAGAACCTCTGATTTAGGAAGTGATGGAGATGTACTGTATACTGTAGTTGAACTTAATGACCATTATAAGGCCAGCGTGCACACATCTGGAATCTTCACTGAGGATAAACTCAAAATGATACACAGAATATACAAGACAGGTTGTATTTACATACAACAGGTACATTTGGGTTAAGTGGAGAGCTTAAACATCCAAAACTCTCACTTAAGTACTACTGATTTTATAAGCTGCATGACTGTCAAAAAGATTCATAACATGACTCGAACGGTTCATTAGACCTTACCAGCCCTGCCAGGTCTGGCTTGTCACATGCTGTTAGACTAAACACCTCTTCAGAATCTTCAATTCATCTTTCTCTTACCCACTCATTCTATTTTCTTTATTTGCTTTCTTTATGCACTTGGCTAATAGTTTTCTCTCATTTTCACATGATCACTTTATCAACTTCCGTTGAACAAAATAACTAAAATTAATAATGCATCTTGTCCTTTTCTGTGTGCCCTGTACAGGATGTTGATGCTGGACGGGATGCCTGTCCTGCGAGTCAGAGCAGAACCGGTGCAGATGCAGCGGAGGGTAAGCAGTTTCACCATCGCTACAATGTTACACCATGATGTCATTGTGTAAATGTCAGCCAGATAACAATTAAGACAACATTGGATGAAAATCTAGAGGTTTTCTGTCTGCAATAAAATACTAAATGGTATCAGGTTTGCATTAGGGGTGATAATGACTTAGCCAATACATTGTTAGAAGTGCTACCACTAGGGTAGTGTCAGTAATTAAAGTACTCATGGGCATTAAGTGTTAATTCCGAATCCTTAAAGTGTTTTAAATGTTAAAAGAAATTACCCTTAATCTTTGCATTTATTAAAAATCCCAGGAAGTATAAACATACAATCCATCTAATGAAATGCTGGTTATTATAACATTAATTTCATTATTAATTAGTTTGATTATCTAGCTAGTCACCTCTTAATCCAAGAGGTTATGTAACTGGTAGTCAACTAGCAGTCATTTTTTTAAAATAGCTATTAAATGTATTTAAAACTAATCAACGCTCTAATTCTAATTCTAGCTAAAAAGGAACAAGTTTTTATTTTAGTTTTTAGATTTTAAAGGAATAACTGAACTATAACTGACAAATTCTGAGGTCAAAAACCTGTTAAAATATAAAATTACACTGAAAAATGTTTGCAAGCTAGCGTTCCTAATAAACCACCTAAATTAGACTTTCATATCTAACTCAATCTAGGCTGTGTTTTTTCTCAGCAAGTTATTAAACAGCAGCTAAATGTGTATACGGCTAGCTAGTTAGCTAAGTTAAGTACTACTAAAGTAAACAATTGTTAAAATGGCATTTCAGTATCAGAGTCATTTTTATGGCTATTTATTTAACAGAAGCCAAACCTGTGAACATGATAACAATTATAGTTGTGTTACTGAGTCATTAGAAATGTTTACATTACATAACTAACTGCTAGTAAAGTATTTTTCCCCCCAAGGTACAATTTCAGAAACCTACTTAATCTCTTTTTTTAAATGACAAGGATATTACAAGAACAAGCATGATTTTGTTGATCAGAATATTAATTAAATTGGCTTAGCTAGCTTATCTCTCTAACTAAATTGATAGCTTAAATTTGTCACAATGAGAATACAGTATACAGCTTTTACTTAACTATGTCAGTTTATATTGACTATTTTCAGTGATGTATTTAACTGTAGGCAAATGACCAGAGCTATTTGGTTCAACATTAGCATTAGCTGGCAACTTTAGCACGCTTCTCTTAGCATCGGAAGTGCATGTACTGAGGAAGTGAAAGTTTGTTATAAATAGAAATAGTATGTGATTTGGTCCCATGTTAGAAATATTCATAACAATCTAAATAACATATCTATATGTTAAGATCGATTTATAAGATTAGAATAAGGCTTTTAAAAGAAGATAACCTTTAAAATGCCTTTTTTTTTCATAAGCGTCTCAGGATTGTCACAACTGTATTACATCTATTTATCTAACCTTAGCATTAACGCCTTTGGATATTTTGTCAGTTGATGTTTGCAGACCACAGAACATACTGCAAAGTGAGGACAGTGTGCAAAGACCGATCCTACCTCCCCCATATCTCTCGCTCTCTCTCTCTCTCTCTTTCTTTCTCTCGGTCTGTTTGTCCCATTGCATTCGCTGTTGTTTGCGTGAGGTTTTTATGTGTGGGCTACAAAGTCCCGCATTTGAAGTGCGAAATAGCGGAGCAGTTAAAGCATGCGTGTGCTGTTTGATCAGGCTAAGTGCCAAAACATTTTTTTTATTTATTTTCTTGGAAACTTTGCTCCCCCCATGCTGTCCAGAAGCTTTTTCAGTTCGGAAAATAAGCGGTAATAAGCAGGAGGAACCCCCTCCTTCGTTTTCCCTTCCGAATAAGGGTTTGGAAACGGACTGTGTAGGAGGAGAAGAGGAGCGATGAAGATGAGAAAAATAGACGAGAGTTACCCGCACAGGAGGGTGAGAGTGGTTATGAGAGAGAGAGAGAGAGAGAGAGAGAGAGAGAGAGAGAGAGATGAAGTTTCAAAACAAGTTTCATTTCAGTTGAGTAACCTCCAAGCCAGCCGACCGCAGGAAACACAGTGGAAAATTAGGGCACATTTAGTTTGACACTGTCTAACACAATAAGTAAAGCTTGTTGCCCATGTGGAAAGTGAAGATGGTGTTTGTAATGTTTAAAAGTGCTTCCAGACTTGTGAAAATCTTGTCATTTAAATTGTACCATGTGAAAAATATCTTTTGCAAACTGGCTGTGCAGTAGAGCTGGCTAATTTCTTAATTTCCATCTTCTTTTTTTTCCAATATGTCACCCTACCCCCTCATCTTAGCTCTGCATTTTCTCTTATAAGGCAACCCAAAAGGCGTATGTAGTTTTAACAAAGAGTGTGGAGTCGTTGGAAGAGAATGGGCAAGTTTGTCCTTCATGATGCTTTTTTTTTATGCTCCCAGACAGTAGAGGGCCCCAAACCTGACAAACAGCTTCCTTAAACTAATTCAACTCAGTTTAACCAAGGTACTTATTATCTTCAATTGCTTACTGTTATTCCTTTCCTTCACAGTCTCCTGAGATCCGTAGCTACGCACATGACATGGGCGTGTTGGTAATGGAAAGAAGGTTCCGGACTCATTCGCCTGAGAAACGATTTCCATCAGACCTGTTCCAGATGCAGACCGAGCCCGTGGACCTTTCCACCAACAGATCCCGCTCTTCACCATCATCATCATCTTCATCATCATCACCATCATCTTCGTCGTCATCCTTATCATCATCGCCATCCTCGTCATTGTTGCGTTTCTCGCCGCGCTCCCCTCCGGCCTCATCCACCAAGTCGCCTTCATCTTCAGCATCATCGTTATCATCATTATCATCGATAATGCCCTCAAGCTCACCTCCGTCCGTCATAACGCCAGTGCCGCGTTTAAAGATGTCTCCGTCAAGGGTGACGTCTCCGCCATCTATCGCTCGCAGGGGGCAACCGTTCCTTCACCTGCCCCAGGTCTTGCCTTCATGCCCTAGCCCCATCCACCTGCACCCTCACAGAGTCCCCGTGGTGGTACAGCCCGTGCCGCTGGTCTACCCCGGGGTTGGTTCACTGGGACCAGGTAGTCTCATGGCACCCATGCTGGAAGAAAGCAGGATACATGGAAAAGGTGAGACAGAGTTCAGCAGAGAGAGTGAGCCAGAGAGAGTAAGAATGTATGCTTTTAATAGACAAACATGGCAGAATAACTGATGGTTCTCTGTATAGTTTACAGATTCTCAGCTCTTCCCCTTCCTCAACATCTGTACCTTTCCAACTCTGGCACTGGCTTTGACATTTGTTCTGTTTCACCCTCCCCTCTTTCTCACACACACACACACACACACACACACACACACACACACACACACTTCCCCTTTTTCTATCTGTCTCACTTTCTTTGTCTACTGCAGAATCCTCTCTGAGTCCTGCATTCTCATCAGTGCTAATGACACAACCCAGAACCCAACAATGTGTTGAACAGCCACCACTTGATTTTTAAGCATTTTCACTGGATTTGTTTAGTAAAAAAAAAAAGTAGAGTAAAAAATTCAAGGTGCAGATAATAAAAATAAAACATGTTTCTAGCCCTGCATATACCTCTATATACCTTTGAAAAACCCTGATACAGGTATGTATTATACACTATGTCTTTAATCTGGTTGGTTTTGTTATGCTATTCTCCGGTTTACAAATAGCTCCACCTCTGTATCTTAGCAAGCATCTTATTAGGCATGTGCATATATAATTTCTTTTGTTAAAGTGAACAATTATATTTCTTTATTATTAAAAAGATTTGCAATACGTTTTTGCAAAAAAAATTTGTAGATTGCTCCTTTAAATATATTATTTTGACATTTATACTGTATAATTCATGTATTTCCTTTTGTATTATACAGTATGTGCTTTAAGAGTTTAGGAAAGAAGAATAATGTGTAGCTGTTTAGTACACAAACACCAACAAAAGTGCACGTGCACATGTACACTCACACACACACACACACACACATGTTGAGAAATTTCTCACAGCTGTCTGTCTGCTTTTCCGCACGAGTGTTGTTTATATCAGGCTTAGTGGCAGTTGAGGATTTTCTTGTTCCCTTTCTGATTTTATCATCGTTCTTTTGAAACAGAACAGACAGAGGGGTTACCTAAGAACAACCTCCTGCAAAACACACTCACACACACACACATTCACCTCATATGTACTTCAAGCATGATAATCTTACATCTGTTAAAAAAAAAGTTTTTTTCTTGAGGGTCTGTGCTCTCTGCTGTGTCTAAAGTGGTCTCCATGGAAACAACGGTGAATGATAAGGCACCATTAGAGACATTAGCTGTGACTAATGTAACTGTAACTATCGTTCAATAATAATAACAAATACATAAATAACTATACAACCGCAGAGACAGAGAGACACATCCGGCTTCAGTGATACAGGATGTGATTTAGACACTTCTGTGTTTACCAGGAAATCCTGTACGTTTCACAGCACTTGTCTTTAGCTTCAGCATTAATTAGCTGAGTCACACAGATTTATTAGAAAGCCCTAAAAGGAAAATCCCAGCGTCTGATCACGCACTGAAACATTCCTGTAAAGACTGAACATCTTTTCTGCTTCTACCGTAAATACATTTCATGCTTCCATATAAAAGCATAATTTGCACCAGACTGTGATTAAAAAAAAAAAAAAAAAAAAGTCAGCAGGGCTGCAGGTTGCTGTTTCTTTTCTCAATAAAAAAAAAAAAAAGATCAGTTGATTTTCACTTTGATCCGGATCTGAGTAATCAGTTCATATGGCACATCTGTAAGAAAAAACAGTGCTGGGTTTGTTTTTTTGTTTTATTAAATAATAATTGAAAAAAAAAAATCACCAGAATAACACCACATGCACTTTTTAGCATGTCTGAGGAAAATCAGACTAGGGCAAATTAGCAAAACATGTTAGCACTGTGTGGAAAATGATGTGTGGAAATGATGTTTTGTAAAAGTTAAAAAAAAAAAAAGAAAAGAAAAGTAATAACTAT
Source organism: Clarias batrachus (assembly GCA_003987875.1). Lineage (NCBI taxonomy): Eukaryota > Metazoa > Chordata > Actinopteri > Siluriformes > Clariidae > Clarias > Clarias batrachus. The sequence continues at coordinate 145,482 of QMIH01000584.1, read as the reverse complement.
GGTAATAAATATATAAACCCCACAAAAAAGTAACCATGAGGAAAATTTCAGTTTATTTATCCAAAACATTAGCTTACTTGGCTAGGTAACTAAATTGGAATGCAAACTCTATTGCTAATGTAATTTTAGTTTTTAAAGACCCTAAAATGTTAAGTACTACTATTACTTCTACTACTAGAATAATAATAATTTTAAAAAACTCCCCCATCCTAAAAGACTAGCATGTTAGCTAACTTTAAGTCATTGTATGCATTATTGTATGCATTATCAAATTGCTAATTATTTATTTAATCAAATACTTTACACTAACTCAACTTTTACACCAACACTCTAGCTACATACATATATTATACTATATATAGTTATATAGTTATATATATATAGTTATATAGTTATATATATATAGTTATATAGTTATATATGTATATATATATGGTTATATATATATATACTTATATATATATAGTTTTTAAAAAAACTCGCAGATGTTTTTCCTCCTGCTAGAATGTTAGCTAACTGCTAGTCTACTAGTACAGATTTCTCACAGGTCACCATGAAGATGTTTTTAGCTTGGATATTCTCTGTGTGATTTAAATATTTAACCTGCTAAACAACAGTGTTACACTAACACCCAGCTAGATTACAACATTCTGTAGCTAAAGATTAGTTTTTAGTTTTGTAAGGTAATTCTACTCTTAAACTTAAATAAGTGTAAATGATAATAANTTACCTCACGTACATTCATATCCATGCCACGTCTTTAACCCCGCCCTCTTCATCCCTCTCTCCAGTCACACACAGAGTAGCAGATGGGCCGTCTCCACGGCGATCATTGAGTGACAGCGAGGATGATGACCTGCCCAATGTGACGCTAGACAGAGTGAATGAGACCGGCTCCACCGCCCTGACCATCGCCCGTGCTGTTCAGGAGTGAGTTCTTTACACACAAAAGCACACACACACACAATTTCAAACATATTCTTAGTATACCACAAAAAAGTCTTTCTCAATGGTTAGGTAGCTGGTTAATATGTCTAATTTTTAAACAGGTTCTGTTTTTCTACAAGCTTTACAAAGAACCTTTAACCTTTACCACAGACTGACAAACCCAAAATCTTTCATATTTCTTTCTTTTTTTTATACAACCAACTGTACTGAAACATTTTTGCACCTTTTTGTCTGGGAATTTGTGCATAGTTCTAGATTTATGGATGGATTCTAGATTTCTAAAAAATAAAAATAAAAAAAACAAGTTCTATGAGAGGTGTTCGAGTCAAACCGGGACTTTCTGGTGAATTAAGGCAGTAAAACTGATTGACCTTTACAGAAGACTTCAAGCACAGTAGGGTGATGAGATTTTTAGCTGCAGTAAAACATTTGAATGGTCCAAGCGTTTTAAAAAGGGCCATAAATCTGTGAATGATGATCCTGGCTGAAGTGACTAGCAGCCAACTGCAGTTGTTCACTTGAACATTCAGCAAGTGTAACACCTGATTCTTAAAGATTCATCCATCTATGAGAACTGTACATTATTTTGTATAGATTCTTTAGAGAAATAACAAGTGTTTTTTTTTTTTTTACTCTTATAACTGTGTTCTGTTATCCTGCACAATCAAAAGTCCCGGTTTCACTTCTACTTCTACTCGTAAGTCTACTCTTTCCAGGTCCGGTAAAAAATAACCTAAAAAAAAAAGTAAGGTGTGACATGGAACTGTTTCATACACTTTACATAAAGCAGTGTCTTAGTGGTTCTTTAGATAGGTAACGGGAAACAGTGTTGGAGGATTATATAGAGAACCTTTAAGAGTTCTATAAGAGGGACAAACTAAGTAATGCTTCATGGTGCTGGAGAAGGTTTTTGAGAATGTTCTTACCAAAAATGAATGTCATGGTTTCCGTGGATGGTAAACAGTTAACCAAAGGTTGGTAAACCATTGGTTAGTTGAAAGGAAAACCCTAAGTTGCAGGCTTCAATCTACAAGCTTTAACCAGACAAATCTAAAACCGCCGTAAGGTGCTCAGTGTAACCTCAAGTTTGTGAGACCCATGTGGGTGTGGGTGTGGGTGTAGGGTATTATTTTCATACATTATTACCGTACAGAAAGAGACAGTTCACCGTTTCCTTGGATTTGTTCCAGAAATTCCACTTGGAACCTTTTATAAACGTGAAACCCTGTTATAGGGTTCTCCTTTGACCTTTTGAGACAAACATCCAGAAGTCTACTCCTACTACTATAGAATTCAAATGGTTGCTTGGTCCTTGTGAGGACTTATAGGTGTGGTTGATGATTCAAGGGTTATAAAGGTGTTCTACTTTCCTGAACAGGAAACATTCATGTTGTAGGATTCTTCCTAGAACCATTAATGGCTTTCCTGAAAAAGAAAGTGAGAGAGTATGAGTGGATGTACAGTAATACTTCCATACAAACCAAAGAACTTTTCTGTTGTGTTGGATGGAATCATTATGGACCAACTGCTTGATTTTGTTCTCTTAGTGGTTCTTTAGATGATTAATTGGTTCTAGAACCATCTTCAAAGGTGCTCTTCTTGAAAGGGACACTTTGTTCAAAGGTTTTAAGGATTCCTTAAGAGGTATAACTGGACTTTCTTTCTTTTGCAAGAATATATTAATGGGTTCTTTGTAAAAGAGTTCTACTTGGAAAATTGCATGAGAAACATGAGGTGCAACATGGGCAGGTAAGGTTCTTTGTCTAAAAAGACAAACCAAAGAACTTTTCAATACTTGGAAGGAGTCATTATGGACTTGATTTTGTTTACCTTAGACAGGCTCTGTACGTTCCGTCCGTAGATTCCGTCTGAGTAGAAAAGCTTCTTGGAAAGCTGTCTAGGTGTCTCACACACACTCTACTCAGACACAAGTGTCTGCAATTTATAACATGTACAAGAAAATCCATGATGATCCACAATAATCTGTCACTGTAGTCAAGGTATGTTCAACACTGGACAGGGAGAAATGTGGCGTGCGCCAAAATGAGAAAATAAACTGCTACACTGTGTGTGTGTGTGTGTGTCATCTGGCTGCTTTTGTCTCATTTTGACAGAATTTTTCTGAAGACACTTTTAGTGTCAGCATGAATTCATCATCATTATAAATGGGCACTTGTGAAGGAATGGCAGATGCAGGTGTGTGTGTGTGTGTGTGTGTGTGTGTGTGTGTGTGTGTGTGTGTGTGTGTGTGTGTGTGTGTGTGTGCATCTTGCTTAGCCCAAAGGGAAGCTCATTAATAAAGGAATTCTCCCCGAAGGTGACAGAGGCTCCTCCATATTCAGAATGCCCGCAAGGCTAGAGTGTTGCGGAGTGTCAATGCCAGCTGATGGGCACACCAGGGGGAGGAAGAGGAACATGGCTGCCAGCGGTGCCGAGCTCTGTGCCAAGCCTCAAGGCAACAATGTGTTTGAATGTGCCACGGTCCGTGTGTGCGTGTGTGTGTGGGAGTGAGAGGCCGGATGAGCTGGCTAATGCATTCTGCCGTTCCTTAAAATCATTGTTTGCTCAGGTCTCAAAGGGAGTGTGTTTCAGGGATGCAGGTGCACGAGGCAACCAGGTTCGTGTCATAAACTCGATTGACTTCTCCTAATCCCGGGTCAGGAGGGACACGATGTATGCCATTGTCCTGTGTCATAGAGAGCATGTGTAAACTGATCTGAGAGCAGTGGCACTACCACGCACGTCCTTGCTGCAGGAAAGCCCCTTCCCGCGCCTCCAGGAGGGAAAAATTTAAACAAAAGACGGAACTAAAGAACAAGAGCCACCGTTTTAGACGCCGTTCAGCTGCAGCTTCCCTCTCTCTCATTCAGCCTTCATTAAAACACAATCAGAAAAAACAGAGTACGACACAAACAACTCACAACTAATACCTCTGCCAGGTCATACCTCTATTAGATCATTTTTCCATCAGTTCACAACTCCATCAACTAATTTCTGTAATAGCTCATACCTCCATCATCTCATCACTCCATCTGGACATATCTCCATCAATTTACAGCTCCATACAACTATCACCTATCAGATCCATCAACTTAAAACTCCTTCAAACTGATACCTCCATTAGCTCAAACCTCCATCATCTTTCACCTGCATCAGCTCACGCATCCATCAGCTTACACCTCCATGAGCTTAAACCGCCATCAGCTTACACCTCCATCAGCTTAAACCGCCATCAGCTTAACCCGCCATCAGCTTAACCCGCCATCAGCTTAACCCGCCATCAGCTTACACCTCCATTGGCTCACTCCTGCAATGGCTCATACCTCCATCAGCCTACACCCCTATCAACTCATTTCTATATCAGCTCATACCTTAATCACCTCACAACTCCATCTGGTCACAGCTCCATCAACTCATACTTCTATCACCTCTCAGTTCCATCAGCTCAAAACTCGATCAACTCAAACCTCCATCAGCTAATACCTTTAACAACTCGTTTTTATATCAGCTCATACCTCTATCACCTCACAAATCTATCTCCTCCACCTCCATCAACTCACATTTCCAACAGCTCACATCTCAATCACTCACCCCTCCATGTTCTCACACACCCCCCATCAGCTCACACCTCTATCAACTCATACTCCCCTTGAATTCACACCTCCATCAGCTCACAATCCATCAAATCATACCTCCGTCAACTCACACCTTCACTAACTTATTCTATTTTTAGCTCATACCTCTATCACCTCACACCTCTATCAGCTCATATATCAATTAGCTTATACCTCCATCACCTCATACCTCCATCAACTTGAATCTCCATCAGCTCACACCTTTTTTTTCTTTTTCCCTTTCTTTTCCCTTTCCTTTTTTTCATGCCTCTCTTTTTCTTTCTTTCGGGGCATATTTAATTTCATTTAACTCCTAGTTCCTGGCCCCAGTGTACTGGCACAGAACATCTTCACTACGACATCTCTGTGCTGTGACCCAGACACTACACACTTCCTCATGTGTAAAGGCTGAAAATCTGCTGATGATCTCCAAATCCAGCATCAAAAAGATTTGAGGATCTCCCGAGACAGAGACATGTCAGAGCTTCTTAAAGCCAGGCTGAAGACGGCCCTCTGCTCTCTCCGCTCGCTCGCTCGTGTCTCTGTGAATCATTTTTCTCCTCTCTGTTTGGAGAGAGAAAGAGAGACGAGGAGATGTGGGAGTTGAGTGCTTCTTTTTTTCCCTCCAACTCCTCTGGGCTCCCAGAAGAGTTCAAGCTGCCTACAGCCACAGGTGGCCGTTCTCCCCTTTCCACATCTAACACACACACACATACGCGCACACACAAGTAATGTACCCTGCGGCCCAAGAGAAACAGGAAGTGAGTCTGCAGGGGGTGAGGAGCAACTCCCTAACTTCTCCAGATATAGGCCGTCTGACTCAAACCACTGATCCAGAATCCACGAGCTTTGTGTTTGCGTGTGTGTATGCGTGTGTGTTCAGACATTGTTTATTTCGTTTCTTTCATCTTCTCATAGTTTGATGTGGAAATTGTTTATGGCTCTTGAATATTGTTTATGAATAAATACATTCCTTCTTCAGCTGTGAGTGTATCAGCCTCATGGAGGAGCTGCATGTGGGCAGTTAAATAAGAACACAGCTCCCTCTAGTGACCAGAGATATTAATGCAGTGTCTTAAAGTTGCTCTTTTATAGTCCAGTGTACAGTACGGAAATTTCTCTGGATTATTCCTGCTGGTATCAGGGTGTTTAATGTTTTTTTTTATGATAAATATTATTATTTATTAATTTTAAACAATATCAATTATTTAAAATAGGCCAAATAAAATTTTACTTTCATCAAAATTAACAAGTAAAATGTTATTACTGTATCACTTTAATGCTTTCTTACTGTACTTCAAATATGTACTGATTGTAATCATTTCACTTCCCTCTAGTTACATTTTCCTCCCATTATTTCATTCATTCTTCATAAAAAAGAATTCTTTCCACCCTTTTTTTGTGTTTCCTTCCCTTTATATTTCCTTTCATTCTCTTTTATTTTATTCTCTTTATTTTCACTTTCTTTCCTTTTGCTCATTTTCTCTTTGTATCTATTTCTCAAAAAATTGCCTTTTCTCACTTTTTTCCTTTCTTCTCTTTGTATTTTCTTCCATCACATTTTTTAGTCGTTATTCTACTTTTCATTTCCATCTGCTCTTTTTTCCTTTCTTTCCTCTACTTTTTTTCTTTTCACTCTCTTTTCATTCTTTTTATTCCTTAACTCTATATGTTTTGTCCTTCACTTTTTTTGTTTTGTCCTTCACTTTTTCTGTTTTGTCCTTCACTTTTTCCACTTTCTTTTCATTTTCCTTCATATCTTTTGTTCCTTTATATCTGCTTTAAGTTTCATTTCTTTCCTTATTATTATTTTTTTCCTTCTCTATTCCATTACATTCTCTCTTTAGCTTTCTTTACTTTTTTCACTTTCTTTCCTTATTTTTCTTTTTTATTCTTTCCCTGTTTCTGTTTCCCTTTGGGTTCTTCCCTCTGTTTCTTTAATCTAATTTTGTTTTTCTTTCCTCATTTTACTTTATCTTTCTTCACGGTCCATTTATCCACTTCCTAATTATCTTTGCCTGCACTCCCTCGCCTGTTTTTCCTTCTAGTTTTATTCTTCTTCCTTTTTTATCTGTCTGTATTTATTGATGAGCAACTGCCTGTGCACATGGCTTTCTTAATATTTACCATTTTATTACACCATAAGCACTTTCCTGTTGTCTCGTTGTCGTTACAGCTCCATGTTGCCGTTCAGCATCGAGAGCATGCGAAGGCCGAGGCGACCCGAGTCTCCTGACACCAAGAGGAGACGCATCCACCGCTGCGAGTTCGAGGGCTGCAGTAAGGTCTACACCAAGAGCTCTCACCTCAAAGCTCACAGGAGGACACACACCGGTGAGTCTGTGAGAAAAAATACACCACTGAGCATTCCATTGACTCTCTGTAATACTCAGATTAATAACTGTGCATGATGACATGCCCTCAGGTTAGAGCCAAGAATAATCATAATTACCCAGGGAAAATAACTAAAATCATAAAAACAAGGAAAAAACAACATACCTGCTAGTAACAACATAATATACCGACATAAAGCTTAGCATAAAAAAATGCAACCCAGACCCAGTAAATAATCAGGCAGAGGAGAATGAAATACTCATTAAGTCTGTTGTAGCTGAAGGAGCTAGGCTGAGTCAGTAAGTAAATTTACAGTACTTCCCTAAGTATATACAGTACTTCACGTATATATAATTCACTTTGTGTAGTTTTATGAATGGATACTGTTTACTTTTACTCCACTACATCCTACAACGAATATGTTTACTTGGTTCTTTACTTTGAGTTAGATAAAACCTGGTGCTGTATGGCATTACAAGAGGGAATGACACCTGCTGACTATTATCCGTGACTGCGTGGTTTGCCTTTCCTCAGCAGGTGTTTGAATTTAGAAAAGGAAACGGTTTCAGACTGCGACGAAAGCGGCACGTGCCCTGAGGTCAGGAAGCGTGCGCGCGCAAACGCACGTACACACAAACGGAAAGACAGAGCGAGACAAAGTGAAAGTTTTTACTATGACTTCTTACTTTATTTATTTAAGGACTTGAGCAGAAATGTAAATTAAATCTGTACAGCAACTTTGGCACGGGTTTTACACAATCTGCGTTTGGGACACCAGCACTAAAACCCAGTAACCTGCTGCATGGAAGGCGAGAAACCTACCACTGAACTTTTAGTGCCATGCGATATTTATCCAAACATCACATAATTTTAAACCTACAATATGAACAGCCACGAACCGTTCAGGTTCGAACCGTTGACCTTGCTCTATCCCAATCCCAATGGTGCGCAAGCGAGCAGTTCAAAAACATGCGGTCGGTGGAGTCACGTGATTCGGAGGAACCACGTGATAGTCTTCTTCCTCCCTGATTGGTTGTAGTAGCCTTAACGTTGGAGCTGAGTGATGGGGGAATTGGATACGACTAAATTAGGGAGAAAATCTGAAGAAAAAAAAATAATCATAAAATTTACATTTCATGACACTTAGTAGGAACTTGTTTGGTTTGGTGATGATGTGGTCTGAGATAGCGATGGGTCGTTCATGAACGATTCGTCCTTTTTGAACGAATCTTTAACGTGACTCGAGTATTTCAGAGAGTGATCCCCGGGTTATGCGCTAAAATGCCCCCCCCCCCCCGCATATAATCTCCTTCGAATATTATATTAGAACATAAATTCATAGGTTTATTATTATCAAATATGATATTAGTATTATAATTTATCTTAGGCACGTCACAGATGTCAAGACTATTAATACAAATTTTCATATAATGTTTATTTTCTGACACATTTATTTCGCAGGGATTTGTCATGTAATACAAAAATGTTTGAACTAAATAAATGTTTATGATGAACACTTACACGAAACGATTTTTATTATAAAATAAGCAATATAAAAAAAATCTATGAAAAAAGAAAAAAGGGTATATGAAAAAAAAGATTTATAAAAAAAATCAGATTCAACATCAGTTTTTTTATATTGCTTATTTCGTAACTAAATTCGTTTGGTCTAATTTGTCATTTGTAATTCATAAACGTATAAATTTCTGTCCTAATATAATATTCGAAGGAGATTATATGGGGGGGGGCATTTTAGCGCATAACACCGTTCTTTCTCTACTGGGCGCGCAAATCATCGCAAAACCTCCGTTTTTGAATTGAACGGTTCTCAAAGAATTTTCGTTCGTTCTTCTGTCACGTGACTCCCATAGATGCTATGCAGTGCAATAGATACAAAAGAACGAACGACTCGGTCTACAAGATATGATGGTGAGCAGCTCATTCTGTTTATAATAATATGCCCTTAGCTGCATTGTAATATTTTAATTACTGGAACTATAGGCAAAATTTGGATATGTAGATGTGTTGGGGGTCTGTTTATTGAAAATGTAACATTTTGTTTTATTTCGGATCAAAAGAACGAAATGAACTAAATGACACACACACAAAAAAAGATTCGTTCATTTTGATGAACGAGATTCAAAGAACCGAGTCACTAAAATGATTCAAACTTCCCATCACTAGTCTGAGAGTAAAGTAAAGGAGCCGTGGTAGTACTGTGTTCTAGCTGGGGGCGGTGCCAGTGAAATAAAATAAAGAAGCATTGAAATGAAGAAATAGGTCTAGAAATCCTCACTTTGTATTTACATCATGCACTTTCTGTCCCTCAGGTGAGAAGCCATATAAGTGCACGTGGGACGGCTGCACGTGGAAGTTTGCGCGCTCGGACGAGCTCACGCGCCACTACCGCAAGCACACAGGGGTCAAGCCGTTCAAGTGTGGTGACTGCGAGCGCAGCTTCTCCCGCTCGGACCACCTGGCACTCCACCGCCGCCGCCACGCCCTGGTCTGAGGATACACAAACCCACACAAGCATGTGCACACACACACACTCACACTCACGTACACACACGAATGGAGCAGTTTTAGAGGGACAGAGTCAGGATGTGGCCCGGGAAAGGCTGGTCCTTTCCCTGAATGTGCGCACGGTATCAGGAGAAGGAAAACAATCAGGTCATGAATGAAGAGTAGGAGTGCTGATCAGTTTTTACTGTTTATATCCTGAAGAATACATTTCTATATCTATGTATAATATTTATCTGTATCTGTAGGGAGGCTGATCATATTGTAAACTATTACAAAGTATAAAGGAGAGAAAGAGAGAGAGAGAGAGCAGGAAAGAGAGAGAGGGGGTGATTGTTAAATAATACCAGCGCATACCGCAGGGCATATCGATCATAATCAGCATTTATAATTATGTCATTTCATTGCAATATTAGAACCCAGTTTAAGAGTATTACACCAGTTTGTTTTAGCCAGTATGAAACTTGTAATGTAAATCGTCATTTGTTTGTTTGTTTGTTTGTTGACTGCGTCAGTGCCAGTCATGAACTGTGAAAAAATGAAGGGCAGAGATAGAAGAAATCAGATCTCATTCAAATCATAAACACAGACGGATAAATGAACAGGGTATGAACCTCAGTGTGAACAATCCAAGGCGATTCCATCCACTAAATTTCATTTCCTGATGAAAAAAAATTGTAAAAATGAATTAAACTTTGCACACCTTTGATTGTGGAGTAAGTGTTCACACAAATTAGACATGAGGTCAAAAACTATCTTTTTAAATTAGGCATTATTCTTATTATTAGTAGTATTATCAAAATATTTCTAATTAGGCATTATTATTAGGATTATTGTTATTATTATGCTTATTAGCAAAATTATTATTATTATTATTATTATTATTATTATTATTGAATCCGTGTACTGTGTCACATGTGTGTGTGTGAGAGAGAGAGATTAATTTTCATAATTTGTGCACAAATATAGTGTAGCAGATGTCTGTACATAAAAAAAAAGAAAGAAAGAAATGAAATCATGCCCTGTATGTCCATTTTATGTCACGTCAAGTATTTGCTCAGTATTTCTATTGCACCCTTTTTTTTTCCTTTTTTTGGAAACTATGTGATGTCACCATTTATATATAAAAGTCTTGTATAGCGAAGCCTGATGAGCGATAACCGAATGCATCAGAGGGGCCTTTCTTTACCCTTTAATCCTGTTTCTGAATGAGTATTTGTAAATGATGTTCTTGTATACATTTCCCTTTTTATATGGATTGACTGTGAATTTATACATAAATATATATAAATATATGTTTAATGGATTAAATGAAGGCATGAATAAAAAGTCACTTAACACTTTAATTCGGTTGTAGAGTTTAATTCTCTCTTTCTCTCTCTCTCTCTCTCTCTTTCTCTCTCTCTTTTACTATATTTATTAACCAGATATATTCACACTAGACACCTGAGGTCTTTCAGGCTCTTTCTTCTAGCACCACCTGGTGTAGACAGAGTACAGATCTGTGTGAATGGTGTGCTTACAGTAGCTCTTTCCCGTCAGAAGGTTCTTAATGGTGCTGGTGTAAAACATCATAAGAACCTTTAGAGGGCAGTGTAAAGTCTACCAGATGTCTGAAATGGGAAAGATGTTCTTCACTATGCTTTTGATGAGGCAGGAGCATGACAGCATGATAAGAAGGACATTCAGGAGAATGTTGTTCTACTTTAGGTTTATAATAATTTTTATTCGAATCTTAGGTAGAATTTCTTATTATTATCTCTCATCGGGTGCAACACAACAGTGTCATCAGCAAGCATAATGATTGTAGTTGAAGTGGCGATTCCGTCACGTGTGTACATTGATTACAGCAGGGGGCTCAGGACACAACCCTGAGGAGCACCAGTGCTGAAAGTAAAGGAGGGTAAGCAATGTCCTTCCATCTGTACTGCTTGTGGTCTGCCAGACAGGAAGTTGAAGCTTTAATGGAGATTATAGAGTAACATCCTGCACTGTATTAAAAAAAAAAAAAAAACATAATCTTTTTGGTGTCCATTCGCATTTCTGCTGTTCACTCTACAGTTTTATGAATTCTTCCTCTAATCCATGTTGAGTTGAATAAACAGCAATATTCTTTCCAGTATTAAAACCTGATTGTGTGAGTATACAGTACCACAGCAGTAGGTACAGTCAGGAATTCCACTTGCCGTTTTAGGAAAATAATCAAAATGGTCTGTCATTTTTCAAGGCTTTTAAAGGATCAGTGAGCTCCGAGCCACCTCAACCGGGATCATCATTCACAAGACGTACAGCCTTCTTTAAAGCATTTGCACCATTACAATGTTTTACTGCTGCTAAGAGTCTCATCACCGTACTGTGCTCGAAGTTTTTTGTAAATGTCAATCAGTTTTACTCCTCCACTCACGAAAAAGTTCATCACAGGTCCCGGTTTGACTTGAACATACCATGAAGGTCTTGAAGCTACACACACTTTATACAGTAGCATGCTAAGCATTTTGACTAGCCAACAATGGTTTGTACATTTCTGTTAAAGGTATTTCGGTCAAGATTTATGAACCATTTTTTTTTTTTGTCCACTGATGATTTCGCTGCTATAGTAAGTTCCAGCGCTGAGACTGGAATTCCATTCCATAAATCTAACCTTTTATTATTATTATTATTATTATTATTATTATTATTACTACAGTATTTTTATATTATTATATACTATTATTATATACAATTATTATATTTATTATATTTTGTTTTATGTTCAGTTTGATCTTTTTAATTTCAGAATGCAACAACAACAATAATAATAATAATAATAATAATAATAATAATAATAATAATAATAATAATAATAATAATAAAAAGCAGAAGAAGGAGTAGAAGAGAGGAATTCAGTACATGCCGCACTATTTTTGCCATTTTGTAGCTATGAAAACTATCCGGTGTGTGTGTGCATGAATGGCGTACCCTAGATGGTAGAGTATATCAATAGTCCACTCTGACATTTATAGGGAACAGGGAGTAGGGCACTATTTTAGAAACAGGACAAGTTATTTTTGGTGGACAGGAAATATTCTTGCTCACACACTTGCTGCTTTTGGGCAGGGTTTAGTATGAAAAACATTTATCATCTGTCACTATTATGAAACCAGACTCTGCTTGTAGTTCCATCTCTCCACTAGGTGGCAGGGTCTCCTAAGCAATATTGTCGACAACTACGTCCCTGTTCCCTTTGCCAGGGTTAAAATGTTGAGATATGGATTGCAGAGCTCTTTTCTTGGGTCGGAATTAAACCACCAGCCTTTACCCTTTGCCCCTTTATGAATCGTTCATGAATTTCCGGTTAGTTCGCATAGAAAACACACAGCAGCCTAAAGGGCTGACCTTTGACCTGAGTCAGGGCCCGAATATGAAGAGCATGCAAGTCGCCGGACAAGATGCCAGATGCATGAATGTTAATGTTTTGTTGGCCTTTTCTGACCTTTGAATGCAATTAGTGTTTGTGTATGTTTGTATCACGGCCAACCAGGACTGGCTGTATGATTACAATAAACCCAAAGGAACAAAACTAAGCTAATTACGGGTGTAACGATGAGATTTGAATCAAAGCATCAATTTTAAAGGCAATTACTGTAAATAATCAATGCAGTAATTATAAGTTGATTATTATTGAAAAATGACAAACAACGGATTCAAAGCAAAATAATTCGCAGTCACAATAAGTCTCGTTACACCCCCCCACCCCCACCCCCGTTTCCTCATATTTTGCTTCCAAAGAGCCAGACGTTTTTGTATTTCTCTAAAGTAGTCTTGAGAAAATTCTCGATGGTTCCTGAAGGACATTTTTGGCTCGCTTTTTTGGCAAGTTTTTGGCTCTCATTTTCGGTCCAGTGCCTGTACCTGAGCAGTTTCAAAGGAATTTGTTTGTTCGTGAAGCCACACGATGACTTATGAATCATTCAAGCATAAAAAAACATCTAATTTAAGGCACGAACCAGTGAGAAACAGGTGCAGATGATGACAGATGATCAGGCCGGGGATTAGTATACTGCTGATGCTGAATGCTAAGTGGTTGGAATGAGGTCGCTGCTCAGGTTGGGACATAAAGCAACCATTTTTTTTTTCATTGTATCTTTAGGAAAGTTGCAGACAGTTGCAGTCGTCTTGCACATCCGGGGTTCGGGTTCGATTCCCGCCATGGTGTCTGTGTGCTTGTTCTCCCCGTGCTCGATGGGTTTCCTCCGGTTTCCTTGCACAGTCCAAAGACATGCAGATTAGGCTAAATTTCACTCCCAAAATGCCCATAGTGTGTGAATGAGCATGTGATGAGCATGTGCGTCTAGCAAGGTGATTTAGCTGTAATTCCGTTTCGTAAGATCATTATCACGGTAGATCTGCACCAGATTTTAACCAAAGAAAGTAGGTCACATGATGATCAGAAGCCACACAATAAATTTAATTAAATCAAATCAAATATCATAATGTGTCAAAGCAGATTATACTGTAGGTATCATCAAATATCAGATCACTTCCCTATGAGTCACAGTTGCATGGTATCAAGTGAAATCCCGAGGCGCGAGGTGGGTATTCGTTTGCCGGCATGTTTTTGGAAGCTGGGAGGAAACCCGAGAACCCAGAGAAAACCTGAACGTACACAAACAGAAACTTGAGCTCAGGCTGGGCATCACTATACACTCCACCAACGGTCAGGCTCACAGGCCAGTATCTCAGTAAAAGCCCAATGGTGTCAGTTAGCAGATAAAGAACAGTTAAGGACGCAGCTACAGGAAGCTATATTTAAACCTTACCTGCGTTCCTCACTTTGTCACTCCTACAATTAGTTTTGCTATCATTACTGAAAAATTCATAAGCAGTTTTAAAATAGAAAATAATAAGATATAATTGTTACATGGTAATCCCTGAGCTTAAGCTGATACAAAAAGCGTGTTGGGTTTGCCGGCAGCGTTCAAACCTCAACTATTTTGGCTTCCACATGTTGTCTCTCTGAAACATGAATCTGTGGGAATATGTCACGAAGCCGATGCAAAAGCGATCCCGATTGCGGCGTTTAATGCTAACTTTGGCCGTTGCTTATTATAGCTAATTACCCGATGCATTAGCTAATGCTCTTCTGAGCAAACCGCACACTCCGAACGCTTTATGAAGAACAGTACAAGACGCGGAGGGCGAGGAAGTGTGTTTGTGTGGGTTGCAAATGGATCCTGCATGTCTCAATCAGTCGTCCCTCTCTGATCAGCCAGCGGAAGGAGATGAGAAACACCTTATGAAAATATTGTTCCACTGTCAATGAAAACATCGAAGTGGACTGCTGTTCCTCTCGCCGCTGTCTCATAATCCAAACAAAAGAATCTCTGTCATAACACAACCCCTGGGCTGTGCAGCGCTCCAAGGAAAAACAGGCTGTTGACAAGATGTGAAAGAGAAAGAGTGTGAGAGAACGGGAGATAAAGAGAGAGGCACCGCGAGAAAAAGAGCTTCCGGTGTTTTAATTGGCGCCATATGGACGTTATTGTCCTGCTATGCACTTACTTTTTATTTTCTCATAGATGTGTAAATCTCCTTGGAAAGATTGACTGAGGAACGAGAAGCTACTTACAGTATCAAGCACAGTGGTGGAAGGTCGCTGGAAGGATCGAAGGATCACAAAACAACATCTTTGAAAGTTGACCAGATTCTTGATCACATTTCCGCTCGTCTTATCGCGAAATACGCGATGTTTGTGATTGTCGCTGAAATTGGTTAATTGGCGAACATTATTTATACAATAAATGCTCCTAATAAACAGGTTAAAGCATGCACAGGTTGGTTTGTTGAGGTTTTCTTTAAGGAGATGTCTGTTTAACAGTGTCAGCACTTTGTAAGTCAGAGATGAAGCTGTAAATTTAAGTTTTCAGGATGGAGGGCTTTCCAGTTTCTCTATACATAAAGTCCCCGACTTACGAACAAATCCCAGTTAGAGAGCACATTCGTAAGTCAGATTCATCCGTAAGTCAGACCAAGTGTTTAGTAAATAAGTTTTTCTGTGAAATGTATTTATAATATTAGTGATTTATTCATTATATTTCTTTTAGTTTTAATATACCATATTTATTTTTATTGGCCTATTCTCTTCCTTGAACATGATGAAGCCCAGGCAGCACAGTGGCTTAGTGGTTAGCACTGTAACCTTGCACCTCCAGGGTCCAGGTTTGAAATCTGCCTTGTGTCTGTGTGCATGGAGTGTGCATGTTCTCCTTGGGCCTGGTGGGTTTTCTCCAACAGTATAGTGTGTGTATGTGTGTGTGTGTGTGCGCCTTGTGATGGATTTGCACCACGTCTGGTGTGTATCCTGGCTTGTGCCCTAGTCTCCTGGAATAGGCTCCAAGCCCGCGTGACCCGGTATACAGGATAAAGCATTATAGACGAAGATGATGAAGCCCCCTGCTGGCTGTGAGGTAATAAAAAAGTTTGTTTTTACATAAATGAAAATATTAAAATAGATAGATAGGGAACCCTGATAACTAGGAACGTAATCAATGTCTTTAACCAGAAAGAAGTTTGGCAACAGAATTATACCTAATGGTGTTTATATGAGAATCGCACAAAGATATACAAACACAGAAGTCGGGAGAAAGTTTCATATTCTTTATGAAGAAATTTAGGTCTCAAGAGGTAAACAATTCAGCCCTGATTCCGGATGAATAATATTTACCATATACACAGACAATTTTACTTTTACACTTAGATGAAATGTAGGCAAAACACAGGTATGCACGCAAACCTCTGAAAGGCTCAGGTTAAGCCTCAGGACTTTGGGAGACAAGCCAGCCCTGAACAGCATGATCACCCGCCTCACACTCCCAACAGACTCCACAAAGTCTCCGCCATTAATTAATTACAATTACAAACAATTGTAATCCAGCCCCCGAGTACTGTTTAGGGGCACTTCAAGGAATCTGATCTAGGTGTCCATCCTTTCTTATTAGATTTCTGATAATCTGCCTCTGCCAGACACAGAATTCAGTTCAAACATGATACTGTATGAGAAACGCCTGTAGCAATTAGGCACAAAATCCAAAGGAAAAAAAAAAGTAGGGGAGGAATTCAGCTGATGAGAAGAAGATTAGATGGGTAATGATTTACTGGGGTAGCTATATCTGTGTGAGCCACTGGGGTATTTTGACAAGGTTGAAAAAATAGACTGGATATTCTGAAAATAACATGGAAAAAAAAATATTATAACAGTAACAGTTATAAAAAACAGTAATGAAAATAAATAAATAAATACATTCATCCAGGAACCTCTGTAGTCCAATGAGGCCAATGGTGACCAATGTATTTATTCCTAATTTTACAATCTCTGGTCAACACTCACACGCACATTCACACATTACGGGCAATTTGGGAACGCCAATTCGCCTAATCTGCATGTTTTTGGACTGTTGAAGGAAACTAGAGAACCAGGAGAAAACCTATAAGCACTGGGTAGAACATGCAAACTCCATGCACAGAGACTCGGTGTCAGAATCGAACCCGGACCCTGGAGGTGCAAGGCGAAATTGCTAACCACAAAGCCTCTGTTCCACCTTAAACATCAAATAAAGATGATAAATCCTTCTAGACACTCACTCACTCATCGTCTATATGGCTTGATCCTGTATACAGGGTCACAGGGGGCCTGGAGCCTATCCCAGGAGACTTGTGGGGTACATCCTGGATGGGGTACTAATAAATCGCAGGGCACACAAACATACTCACACACTCTCATTTATACATATATACTAATTTGGGAATTTGACAAATAGCCTAATCTGTTTTTGGACCGTGAGAGGAAATTGCAGTACCCAGCGGAAACCCACCAAGTACCAGGTGAACTCTATGTACTGAGAGACGAGAATCAAACTTGGCCAGAAATCGACCCCGGACCCTAGAGGTGCAAGGTGACAGTGCTAACCACTTAGCCACCGCGCTGCCCCTTTTACACACTGATATAACAAAACACTAGATTAGCTAGTGCTTTAAAAAGAGTCATGAATCAGTTTACAAGCCTAATTATCATCTACAGATTTATAAACTTTAACAACTTTCAGGATTTGTAAGCAGACAGCTTGTTTTTGTTAGCTTTAAAAACTAGCTAGGTAGCTACTTAACTGACTAGCTGACTGGCCTGCTGCTGCTAGTTTGACCAAAAAAAATAAAAAAAGGTACATGCAAAAAAATAATAAACTAGTTTTTATATGGTGTTGCCTGTTTTTTTCTTCTTCCAGTTTTCTGTTTTTCTTTTTCATTCTACGACACAAAACATAACCATGTAGCACTTGATGATGTCTGGCTGGACATTTCCCACACTCTGTTTTTAACACCTCTTTTGTTAGTCGAAGTGTTACGGAAAAATTCATAATCACGGCCTGAAGGTAATTAACCAGATAATACACTGGGAGTTTAAGTGATGATTCATGAGCTCATGTCTTAGATATGTTGTATCTCAGATGTATTATTATACTATTATTATAATAACGTAATGTTATAATTGTACATTATTTTTGTATATCATTATTATTTTTATCGGTATGTTTTTTTTGTTCCGCTGCCTGTGATGAGGCCCCCTGCTGGATGCAAGGGAATAAGCTGGAGTGTACATAGAGCTAGTCATGATTTAGTGGACTATTACACATAGTGGATAAAAAAACCACATTGAATAATTGCAGTGGTGTGTGTTTTCTAGTGAGACACCAATTTGTGAAGCTATAGAGAGAGAGAGAGAGAGAGAGACAGAAAGAGACAAAGAGACAGGAAAATTGACTATGAACGTTTCGAGACAGCTTTTGTTTGCAAGACTATGGTGGCCCTAAGAATGCGTTTGAAGTTTTCATTATGTCATACATTGTGTCGTGTCTACGTTGTTGCATCAAAGCCTTTCTGTGTCCATGACAGAAAGAACCCCCAAAGGGTTTGTAGACCGGAGAACACACTGTAAAGCCTGGATGAAGTGTGTTACAGTTCTTTCAAAGCTAGACAATCACTGTCAATGCTTACAAAGGCCTGCTTTGAAAAACATGACAGAAGTCGACCTCGGAGCTGTAAATGCTAAGTGCAGGTAAGTGTTGACCTCCATCACACAATAAGTCAGCCAGAGATAGCATCAGCGTGTCAGGTAAGTTTAAAAAAAAAAAAAAAGAGTGATGATTTCGCGGTTCTCCTGGAGAGCGCTACGCCAACGTCCATGCTTGTAAAACGTCTGGTTTGCATTATGAGGTAATCTAGTACTGTAACACGGGCCCATGTGTCTCTTGCACTAAAACACCTGAATAAATTCGAGTGGGCTTGGCTGGAGTGTGGAAAACATGAATGCGAGTGGTGTAAAGGGCCTCAGATCTGGAATTACAAAATTAGCTCTTGTGAAATCAATTTGCCAGGATTTAGCTTCTGGTCAGCAGTATTCATCATTTTGTACTGTCCTTTCACAGGAAAGGAATGAACACAACACACTAAAACTCCTTAACGGTTTTTTTTTTCCCTTCAAAATTTCCTGAAAAAAATCTACCCAGTATCAGGGTCCAGAACTCTTTATAATTATAATGATATAATAAAAAATAAAACAAAATACTGTTATAAAAAATTAATAAGTGACATAGAAACATAGCATATTACCAGTTGAAGATGATTTTCTTAATCTATGACAGTACAGCCTGAAGTAAAATCTTCTCATATCTATCACAGCAATTTCCTGAAGATGAAAAGTATTAATTTGTTAATGAACATCACACTACTTTAAAAAAAAAAAAATTGAAATAGTTTCGAGCTGTGTGGTCAGCCCTGTCGCCTTGTACCTCAAGAGTCCGGGTCCTGTTTGTGTGCATGAAGTTTGCATGTTCTCCCCGTGATTGGTGGGTTTCCTCCGTGTACTGCGGTTACAAAGACTCCTACAGTCCAAAGACATGCAAGTTAGGATAATTGGTGTTCACAAAATGTCTGTAAAACATGTGAGTTCCTTTTAATATGAATGATAGTGTATAGTAGCTATAAACATCCTTCTCAAACCAGCATCTCTTTTCTTCTCGCTTGAAGTCAATAAGACAAAAAACATGAAAAGGAACAAATATGTTGGACTCAAAGCATCGACTCCTTGCCTATACTGTTACATAAACCATAAATCAAATAAATAACATATTTATTTATTTTAAGATTACATATTCCATCTTCCATACTGGACCCTGTAAACCAGCTGTTCCTATAGAAACCATAACAGGAATGAGTGCATCTATATAAAAATACTATAATGTTAGATCCATAACTACCACCAGAGGGTTTTTTTTTTTTGGTATGAGGAACCTTATCGCTTTGCGAAAGTGAGTCTGTAAAAAATGCAAAATGCTTAGTATGAGTAATTCCTTAAACAAATAGAATCTTCCTACGCATCTAGAATCACGTGCATCAATGCTGTCGCTACTTGTCTTTCCTGATAGTTTCGCAATTGAATAATTCATTGTAAGTGAGTATATATGTAGACTATAATATATTGTTTAAATATTGGTTTTATTGGTTTTTATTGCATGATCGATTATTATAAAAGTAAAAATAAACCTTGGTTCGATGCCATTCATTCATTTCTTATTAATTTTTTTTCATATACTGTATATATAAAATTTAAATGCTTGTTCTTGATCAATGAACCAGCAGCCGTACTGTAGCTTGGGTGGTTGCTGTAAACTGCCCTCTTCTTAATCTTCAGATCAGAGCCTTGACCGCTGAGACACCACTGCCCACTTCATAATGTGAACTAACCTACTGTAATGGTTTATACATTTGCAAAGCAGTCCAGGGTTAAGAGTCTCTCTGTCTTAAACCCCAACGGTGATTTCTACTGTAAGCAGTGCTGGGATTTGATGTCTCAACCTTCTGACCACTGAGTATCACCACATGTTTAATGAACCGGCTATAATATAACTCTATATCCTATATTCTATATCTATTTCTTACAGGCTACGTGTTCCTGATTACAGTGCAGATAAAGGATATACTTAATTTAACCATGTGGTTAATGAAATGATTGTATTTAATGAAATATTATGATATTATGATAATATACATTAGTGAAGGTCAAAGAAATCCATCAGGTCAAGTGAATTAACACAAAAATACCTCCCGAGCACCAAGATCAGTCTATTTGAGTTTACCAGGGTTTTTTTTTTTATCTTTGATTCAAATATATCAAGAACCAGTTAAACCATGAGTACTGTCAGGTTTCCCATAATGACAAAGCCTCATGTTTCTAATTAACTTAGTACCATTAACTTTCTTTCCTTTTATTTCTGGTATATACTGTAATAAAACAGTAAAATTGGCATCTCTGTCCATTGAAAATATTTGTGAAAAAATCATTTGCGGTAATGTAATATGAGTAATAGAACACAACAAGATGTTTTTTTTTTTGGAATTTTTCGTCTGTCCGTTTGTTTGTGCACACATCACCCAAAAACTACTGAATTAATTTTAACGGGGTTTTCACAGGTGTATTTGGCCGAGCTTGAGGTAACATACGGTCTTTGCTTCATCGCAATCGGCCCACAGGAAGAGAAGATAAACTACTTTGGAATTGAAATGGAAAACGCCCTTATATCATTAAAAAAATCAACCTAGAAAAAATGATTAGTTCATCTCAAAATTCAACAGATGGCGCTGTGCATTTTTGAACACATGCTTATGAGTGTGCAATTGAAATCTACTTAATCTAACTATAATTCCGCGGGAATTATACAG
Organism: Clarias batrachus; assembly: GCA_003987875.1. Classification (NCBI taxonomy): domain Eukaryota; kingdom Metazoa; phylum Chordata; class Actinopteri; order Siluriformes; family Clariidae; genus Clarias; species Clarias batrachus. The sequence goes on along the minus strand of QMIH01000584.1, from coordinate 124,312 downwards.
GCAATCATTCACCAGCACCACTTGCACGTTTTTGAGATTATTGCCACATCCCACACTCCAAACCATTCCCACATGTTTGGGCACACATTACAGGAGTTCCTGGGAGGCCGGGTTTTTAGATGTGAGACAGACAGGGACTCTGATCATGGCTCCGGCATACTGAGAAAACCTTCTACTTTTTGATGGTATCCAAGCGCTAGTGAAACACTGGGACAAGTGTGTTAGTGTAGCCTGGGATTATATAGAGTATTTAACTCTCCTAAGTGTGTTCTGTTATTCTGTGAGATTAAAAAGTCCTGATTTGACTTCAACACCCCTATACAATACATAGTCCTTCTTCCTTTGTTAATTCTAGTTGTGTATTTATCTACTGTACCATACTGTACATTGTGTCTTATGTGTTTCAGGGCGAATCCATGATATATGGTAAAGGATCAAAACAACCACAACCATGTACAGTAATAATCCCTCAGAACTTTACACAGCGAAACAGGCTTGTCTTGTACTTCCCAGCTTTGACCCTGGCCTCTTTCTCATGTATGGTTGTTATACAGTAGATTAGACAGGTTTAACCCTGTCTGTGTACGAGTTATATCGAGTCCCTGCTATAAGGAGACCATAAGCACGTCTGTTGGATTCTCCATTACAATCAGAGCTCCGACTCCGACATCAGGTCTCCCGCTTGCATCAGTTGCATTTACACTGGCTTATTAACGCAGATGGAAAACAAGATACCATCACTAAGCGTAATAAAAATAAATAAATAAATAAATAAATAAACCTCCAGGAACCAATAATGGATATACCGAGACAGCTAAACAATCACACCACTTCCACTCGGTCTGCTTAAGCCTTCATTAGTGATTAAGGCACTTAGCATGTTTGGATGAAATGGTCTCATTTGTGCAGGACAGATGGCTCAGATGCTGTGACCACAGAGTGAATAAAGACCCAGATCTCATATATCCACAGCGTTCATTTCCTGAGCAGCTCTCGTTGCTGCCACGTGATTCACTTTTCCCATACGCTCGCTTCTTCTCCGTCCATATGATTCTATTTAATTCGCTGTTTCTGTTTACCCTCCTTTATTTCTTACACACTGTCCCATATCTGTTCAAAATACACACACACACACACACACACACACACACACACACACGCACACTCAGCAGGAATTCCTCTGCACAGACCCACGCCAGTGATTGTATCTCTTGGGTAAACACATGAGGGAAAGTTGACACACCCTTGCCATCACCCGTGTGGAGGTATTGTCACAGCTGACTCACTGTACTCCATCAAGCTCAGTGGTGTTTCCAGAGCGGCAAGGCAGGAATACAGTTTCTGTAGAGAGAACTCATCAGTGTCATTAGTAACCATCTCCAGTATACAATGTCTGTATGTGGACACCAAACTATCAGTGCTTGTCGGTCCTCCCATTCCTGATGTAGTCCTCTAGACCAGTCGGTTCACTAGGTTGACCGCGCAGACGTATTGTGTCTAGTTAAGCATAAGACCATTGGTTGTCATTGTTTTTGAGCAGGTGGCACGGTGGTGTCCAGGTTCGATTCCCGCCTCGGCTCTCCGTGCGTGGAGTTTTACGGTAAGTGTTCTCCCCGTGCATGGTGGGTGTCCTTCAGGTGCTCCGGTTTCCTCCAACAGTCTAGAGATTAGCTTAAATTTTGATTAGCTTAAATTAGCTTAAATTCCTAATGCTCAAAGTAATTTGAAAAACATAGTGACTTAAATAATTACAATTAGTTTAAATTAATAGACCTTGATGAGTATTTAGGTCTTTTTGGTATTTACAGTAGGAGTTTGTAGAAATTACACTTTACAAGTTAGCTGAACAGATTTGATATTTTAAGTAATTGTAAGTACTTAAGTAACAGCAACTCTCACTCACTCACTCATCATCTATACCGCTTAATCCTGTATTTAGGGTCACGGGGGCCTGGAGTCTATCCCAGGAGACTTAGGGCACATGACAGGGTACACCCTGGACAGGGTGCCAATCCATCGCAGGGCGCAGACACACACACATACACTCACTCATTCACACACTACGGGCAATCACACACACATACATACACTCAATTTGCCTAATCTGCATGTCTGCATGATGAAGTTCCTGTCCCAAGCCCAGATAAAATGGGAGGGTTGCGTGAGGAAGGTCATCTGGTGTAAAACTTGTGACAAGCTTGTGTGCGGACCGGATCGTCTGCTGTGGCGACCCATTGGCGGCATCAGCTGAAAGACCAACAACAATTTATTTGATTTGCAACAACTAAAAAAAAAAAGATAATTGCTATTAAATAGTATGAGTTAGGCGACTCAATAATGCAAGTAAAGAACGATTAATATGAATGAGTACAAAGTAATAAACTAAAAAAAATCATAGTTCTGGTTACTGGAAACATGATTACTTAAAAAAATTGATGTAACTGATTACCTCAAATTCTTTGAGTTTTGCCAACTTATTCGGGTTTACAGTGTGTCGTTCCCAAATTGCCCGTAGTGTGTGAATGAGTGCGATGGTGATTAGCGCCTCGTGTCTTACAGTAAGTCTCCTGGGATAGGTTCCAGGCCCTGTATGTACAAGATAAAGCGGTGTCGACAGTGAGTGAGCGAGTTTGGTGTGTTTGGTCTTTCACTGCGCTCATCTGTTCTATGGTCAGACCCAGATTTGGCCCAGATTAAGCATTCAAGAAAACCTTCAAATTATTAAAACCTGGAAGGATAGTGCTGGACCATGAACCTCATGGAATGAATGTGGCTGTGGAGAAAAAGTGACTGGAGATGACTGAGACACGTGGTGAAGTTGCATTGTAAAAAAAATTGACAACAGACATCAGCGCTATGTTTAGTAGTTGTGTGGCCTTCAGAAAACCACTTGTTTCATTAGAAAAAAAGGCTTGAATTTGAAGAAGTAAGAAGTTCTTTGGTTTAGTGCTTCACTCTTGCTTGGATTGTCGTGTCCGAAGAGGGTTTATTCTTCTTCGATGCGTATCTCGGCCTTTGTTACGGATCAGAACAATGATTCTTGGATTTCCCGACCTGACACGACACTACAGCACATGTTAACGAAAGATTATTATCTTATTACTTGTAGCCGTCATTAATTATTAGCATTAGCGTTTTAATAAATGAGAGAAAAGTTTCCATGTGTGTGCGCGTGCAATAAATCAAAAACTACAAACAGACACAAAAACGAAACGGTCGTGCCAAAACTGGAATAAGTTCCCCCCCAAAAAAACGACAAAAAAAAAAAAAGAATGTTTCTTTGTAAATTTGTTTAAACGATACAGATCTTTCGGTGAGATTTTGTTGAAATCAAGCCCACATTCGGTAATCCTAAATGATCCCCAAACGTCAGAAGGGAAATGGAAAACTTTTGGGTACAGGTACTGTATGTTGGTGCATTTTCGTTATGTTTAACACAAGTCTTCAAAGTTCGAATTTCTGAGTAATGGCATTCAGAAGCGCTTTGCTGCTTTCACACACACATACACACACACATACACAGAGAGAGAGAGAGAGATTTGCATGGATTGCTGCTCTCCTACCACCTTAGCCTGAAGGTCATTCTTGGCTGTCTGAGAAAGAACAATGTCGCTGCAGCTGCTGCAATTCAGGTCGTGTGTGTGTGTGTTCATACAACTGCATCGAAAACGAGTCATGCCTGCTTGTACTACGCATGTTCACAGAACGACGTATACACATGTTGATGTATGAAAGTGACAAAAACCTATAAAATTGATATGCTTTGCTATAAATATATTTTATGGTGGCGTTAAATATAATGTTGATTTTTTTTTACATTCTGATATCAAATAAATTTTTCGACCAATGACAGACACTTTGTTTTTACTTATTCAAATGAAAAAAAAAGAATGTTTAAATGCTTTTAAAAGTTTTGAGACATATTTTGTCTGAAATTATATTGAATATAATTACTGAATGTACTGTATTCTAAGATATGGATTTAAACTCACAAAGAAAATGGATGGACATTTACTAAATCCGTCCAAATTATTCGCAACTTTCTTTAAAAAAAATTTTCCCTGATTTTCTCCCTAATTTAGTCGTGTCCAATTCCTCCCCGTCACTAGGGCGCTCCCACATTAAGGCTACTACTACCACTCAGCCGGGAGGGCCGAAGACTATCACGTGTTTCCTCCGAACCACGTGACGCCAGCCGACCGCATCTTTTCAAACCTCTCGCTCATGAACCGTTGGGGCGGCGTAAAGCACTCGGAGGACAGCGCTGTCCGCTCCTTCCGCTTGCGTGAGCTCACAGACGCCCCTGACTGGCTGTAGAGCCGTGATTAATGTGGGAGCACTAAGTACCTCTCATCCCTCCCCTCTGAGAGAGCTCGGCCAATCAGCTCTCTCTAGACCTCCGGCTGCGAGAGGTTACAGCACCACCAGGGAATCGAACTCCGGATTATAGGGCGAGCGCTTCACCACTGCGGCACTTGGAGGCTTATCCGCAACTTTCTAACACCAGTGGTCGTGCTTTACAAAGTATGTTGGATGTTCGAGTTAAACCAGGCGTTTTGATTGAGCCTAAAAACACTCTGTCTGTTTGTTTCAGACAGAGTGTTTTTAGGCTCAATCAAAACGCCTGGTTTAACTCAGGAACCCCTTTAATGGCCCAGACGTGTGGAAATGGTTTAGAGTGATGTCAGGACTGTAGTTTTGTTGAATAATGGTCACAGATTGACGTTTCAAGGATCAGGCACTCCACTCATGGAAACGCCTGCAATGCGCTCCTCGTCCGGGATCGTCGTTTATGGACGTACTGCATGAGCTTCTGTAAAGCCGTTCAAATGGCTTTCCTGCGGCTAAGAGTCTCATCACCGTACGGTGTTTGACGTCTTCTGTTTCATACTCCTGCGTTCGGAAGAAACGGCATCACGAGTCCCGGTTTGACTTGAACGCCCCTCATGTATAACATGCATGAACTGGAATATACTGTATGTACAGGGTGGCTCGAAAATCTGGGTCTACATGGCAATATGGAAATGCACGAAAATGTGAACAATTTTGTCTGACATACTGTATACGAGGATGAGATTTGATGTTTTTCATTTCAAACTATGTATCCAGATGTTTATTAATGTGCAGAACGGATACAAGATACATTTGATCCCATTTGATTCTGTATCTCACATAAGAACAACCAGCCCTAATGTATTGTAAGCTGACCTGTGAGCGTGTTAGTTAGCGGTACGCGGTATTGTGTAGGTTGTGCTCATTTCCTATATGAAGGGTGTTGGCTCGCTCGACTGATGACTGCTAACTTTCCAAAGGAGCCAACCGAATTGTTGTGGAAAGGGCTAACACGATCCTTAAGTGCTGATGGAAGTAATTGAGGAACATCTGTATCCTCGTAGAACATCATCCCACTCAAGACAGTGTGCGTGCACATATGTGTGTGTGTGTGTGTGTGTGTGTGTGTGTGTGTGTGTGTAGCAGAGGCGGAGGTTACGGGGTTGACAGAATAATGCTGTTGGTGTGTTTTTTAAAATGCTATTGTATCCCAGGTCTCTGTAGTATAATTAGAAAAGGGAGTTATGATTGCTGTGTTCCATCAACACGGTGGAGAATGTGGAGAATGAACGCTTCACAGCTGTGTGTGTGTGTGTATGTGTGTGTATGTGTGAGAGAGAGATGCAACGAGGGTTTGATCCATCATTCAGACCACCTTTGCGTATGTATGAGTGTGCGTCCACGTGTGTATCGTGTGTGTGTGTGTGTGTGTGTGTGTGTGTGTGTGTGTGTGTGTGTGTTGAAAAGAGCATGGGAAAATAAAAGCATTAGAAGCAGTGCAGCAGGGCAGAAGTAAACGAGTGAAAAAAAAAACGGTCTCGGAGGGCTTGTCCACCCGCGCACGTGTATCCATATACATACCATAAGCTAACAATAAGACCGAGACAAGTCTGGGGGCTTCTAAAACCCCGAACATTTCCGTTATCTTCACCTCCCACACATTGTCCCGAGCTCGACTGGGGAGAGACGGGTGCGTGTGTGGATTTATTCCTTTCTTCCCCTGTATTAGACACGCTCCTAGAGAGAGGGATTCTCAGCCTGCAACACATGTTCCTCCTAACCTGGCCGGTTTTGTGTTACAGGCCGGCTACTTGCTCCGCATCGCCCAGAGGAAGGAATTCAATTACAATGCACACTTGTGCTCACACACTCACTCATATAGTCAGCGTCATTTGTCCATCTGCTTATTAAAGTCACACGGCATACCAGTGCTAATGCATAGCAGTACTCATGCATGCCAGTACTAATGCACAACAAACTACTAATCATTTGAATTCAATGGGAATCCATAAACTCATGCTTATGAAACATGTTACTCATCCAGAAAAAAAAAAAGCATGACGCAGTTACACACATTGATCTGTTTTGCTTTGAAGGCTTGACCGGTTTACACAGCAGCCAATGGCATCTCAGGTACACCATGCCAACTGGTGCCAATGCCACCATATACTCTATATGAACAAAGCCGAATGGTGGTAAACCCGTGAGCAATATTTTTTTTTCGTATAGTGTTCTGCTTGTTGCATACTGTAACTGCCACTGAATTTCCCAAAGGAATAACTTTCTGCCTTTTTTTTTTTTTAAAGCAATTGGTGGAAAATGGAACCATCATTCTCAACAGGGAATACATACTGTACAAATGAGCCGTGTTTGCTGATAAAACTGCTTCTACTGTATATAGCAAGACACAATCCTTTGATCTAGGAAAAAAATTAATTGAAAAAAGCACAGGAGCAATTATTCTAATTTTCAAAATTGTGTCGGCATACGGCACCTAATAACCTGTGTTTCCTGATCCATCTGGATGCCCCAAGTCTGAATCGGAGGGGCTAAATAGAAAAAAAAATAAAAAGGGAATACTAAACAAAAAATATTAAACTTGCATAAATGCAGTAATGTAAATAAAGAATAAAGATTAAATAGTGGAACGGTGGCTGTGTGGTTAGCAGTGTCGCCTTGCACCTCAAGGGTCGGGGTTCGATTCCCACCTCGGGTCTGTGTGCATGGGGTTTGCATGTTCTCCCCGTGTTTGGTGGGTTTCCTCCAAAAACATGCGGATTAGGCTAACTGGTGTTCCCAAATTGTGCTTTTGTGTAATTGTGTTTGCCTTTCAATGGATTGGCACCCTGTCCTGGGATACGATCCATGCCCACCTGCGACCCTGCATACCTATAGGATAAAGCACTATCGGTGATCAGTGGGTGAATTAATGAAGCTTTAAATATTTGGAACCATGTTTGATCGTAAATGTCCATTCCGGCTGTTTCTTCACTTTCATTCCAGACAAATATTTCTGCCGTCTTCAGTATGATCACTCACGATTTTTACGGATTTACACATTCCATTAGATTTGATTACAAAGCACATTCATTATCAATCTGGGACGTCTTCTCCAGCACATCCAAAATACATTCAACAAAGTTCAGGAGGTCAGGACACTGTCTTGTCCATTTCATGATCGAAAACGATTCACTGGGATATGGCCGTGCCGTTAGGGAAGAAAAACTCCGTAGATGTGTTAATCTGGTCATTCAGTACATTCAGGTCTTAAGCTGGCTTTTTAATTTTTATTCCAACATGACATTGCTGAGTCTCGACCTGAGCGACTGAAGCAACCCCAGATCATAACACTGTCTCCAGAGGCTTGTACAGTGGACACTATGCATGATGGGAGCATCGCTTCATGCGCTTCCCTTCTGACCCGGACACGCCCATCACTCTGGAATTGGATCAACCTGGACTCATCAGACCATGTGACCATCTGACTCCTTAGCAATTTCAAGCCTTTTATTCAGAGGAGTCTTACTAACAAATGGTTTTCTTATGGATACACAGCTGTTTAGTCCCAATTCTGTATAATAAGAATGTACTCACAAAGGATTAAATACTTACTGCCAGCTGAAGTGTAATAAACCAATAATCATCCAATCAAAGGCTCTTACGTCTTTGATTATTTCAATCTGAACAGCTACTTTTTCGTCTGTGTATACGGTGTTTAACGATATGATCTAAAGCAACAACCATACTGTAAAGATGCTCTTTTAATGTTAGATTTTTTAAGTGTTCTGTACAAGATCTTCCAGGATAACACGTGCAGCACGAGACGTACTGTACTCATACACACAAAACACGCGCACACGCACATATATATGCACAAAATACACGTGAACTAACATGCACTTATGACGCAGCAAATTACCCCCCTGAACATGCAGATATTATTGTTTTGGATCATTTCCAAAAATCACTCTGTACCTCAGCACACACACACGCGCACACACACACACACACACACACAATATCAACTGCCAAAGGTAGCGTGGCAAGAATTTATCAATTATTTCGCGCTGGGGGAAGTCTGTCATCATGACCTGAAAGGTAGATCAGGACTTACATAATGTTGTAACCTGAACATTACATTAAATGTTCTCACCACAACTATGCAGATCATCCAGCTAGGCTGGTTGTATTCAAAAGAATATAATATATAATAAGTGTAGGATAGATATGAAAGGGGCGAAGCTTTCTCTTATAATGCGCCACAGTTATGCAACATCTTTCCAATTCGTGTTCAGGACTCAGACACGATCTAGGTGTGAAACGTCTAGGCTGAAAGCATATATTTGTTTAATCAAGGCTTTTGTTAACAGTTTTAAGGACGTCTGAGTTCACAGGTGGGCAGCGTTTTGTCATCTGGTATGTTTGGATGGGAGAACGTCTCCCCTCATGCTCACATGCTCACGCTTATGGTTTTTGGACGGTGAAGTAGCTTCATGTCTTACATCCCAGTTTCCTTCAGGCTCAACCTTCTACAAGCCAAACCGGGATTTGTGATGAAATCTCTTGAAAACTGATTTACATTTCCAGAAGACTTCAAGCACAGTACGTTGATGAGACCCTTAGCAGCAGGTTAGCATTTGAACGGTGCAAACATTTTAAAGAATGATGCTCAGCCATGAACGACGATGGCTCGGTGCACTATAGTCGTTCCCACGAACATTCAGCGAGAGGAACATTTGATCCTCGTCGCCAACTTTCGGAAGAAGCAAATCTGTCTGTAGGAACTATACCCGCAATCATTCACCAACACCACGTGAACATTATGGTTAGTTACTCCAACATCAACCATATAATCCGCATCAAATCAATACAAAAATTTTGACATGTTTGGGGTTCCTGGGAGGCCAGTGTTCCCGACCTAAAGCAGGCAGTCCAATCGTGGCTTCGGCATACTGTATGAGAAGACCTTGGGTTAGGGTTAGGGTTAGGGTTAGCTAACCCTAACCCTAACCCAAGGACCTGGACATACTTGATCCATCATGTTGTTCTGCTTCAGACTGGACTTCTCCTCACTTCAAACTAGTCGCCGCTGCTGAGGAGGGCTTCAAATAGACAGCCTGAAGATACTGCGTGGAATAGAAACCATAAAAATGACTCAGGACTTCAATTATTATAAACAGGTTTGCTCTGATAGCTGATAGATTTGCTCTCAAGTCTCCATCAATAAACAGTCAATAAACTTGACTTCATGTTGGAAAATAAATTTGGCTACACAATTGGCATTTTTGCCCTTTTTTTAAAAAGTGCTCTCTTACGCTCTCGCACTCATTGTCTATACCGCTTTATCCTGTACACAAGGTCGCAGGGCGGCCTGGACCCGATCCCAGGAGACTTAGGGCATAAGGTGGGGGACACCCTGGACAGGGTGCCAATCCATCGCAGGACACACTAAGGGCAATTTGGGAACGCCAATTAGCCGATGTTTCTGGGAGGAATCCAGTGTACCCGGAGGAAACCAACCAAGCGTGGGGAGAACATGGGGGGAAACTCCATGCACACACACACCCGAGGCAGGAATTGAACCCAGGTGCAAGGTGCAACACAAAAATCACCACAGCAATTTATAAACTACTGCAATGTTTAGGAATTTATTAATTAATGAATGACATGTTGCATGCATTTATAGTTGCATATAATGTTACACTATAGTGACTATCCAGTACACAATCTCATGAAGAGAAACCAGTCAGTCTTGAAGACATTCCTGTGACAGAAGGACACAAGATTTACCTCTGACTGTTAGATAGGACTTAAATTGTAGACTCCTTCCATAAATTGGAGACAATCTTCCTATTGGATACTCCAGGTTCCGGGTTTGATTCCTGGACAGGTTCGATTCCCACCTCGGGTCTGTGTACATGTAGTTTGCATGTTCTCCTCCCCATGCTTGATTGGTTTCCTTCGGGTACTCTGGTTTCCTCCCAAAGACATAGTAAAGACATAATTAGAGTTCCCAAATTGCCCATAGTGCTTGTGTGTGCTCTGCAAGGGATTGGCACCCCACCTCATGCCCTACATCTCCTTGGATAGGCTCCAGGACCCCCAAGACCCTGTATACAGGACTATGCCTGAGTGAGTGAGTGAATACAGGACCAACATTTACTAAAATAAGAAATGTGTTTATTATAAGGCTTAAATTATATGTAGGATTCACCATTCAATTACTCCACACATGCACTTCATATATCAGATCATTCTGATCGTCTCAGTGGCCATGCTTATCATGCTCACACCAGAACGAGCAGATTTTCGACATGGACATTTACGTTTTTTCGGGGACCAGACACTGCGCAGACACACTCAAGCACAATCACAATCACAGACAGACACAGACACTAATTCCTGCTGTCAGCTACAGTAAGGTGTGTGCAGCCCCGAGGAGACACTTAGCAGCTCAACATCTGGGTTACGCAGACGACACTCAGACGTTCTCTTTATGGACTCCCTCGCTGTCATTCTCATACACACCTGTGAAAGAAAAGGGGAAAGAAAGAAAAAAGAAGAAGAATGTTAGGCTTGTCTCTTATTGCTGTCATTCTGGGTGAAAATGGTTAAAAAGTGGTATTTATTATATAGAAACACGGGCAGTGTGAAATTCTCAGCCACAAAGCTGACATCTGGCTGAGAACTGGTTTCTGACATACAGGTTCTGTATCACATCGACAATATAAATGACTTCCATCCTGAAACAGGAGTTCAGTTGTGTTCTGCGTTATAGTTCAGCTTCTAAACTCAATGTGTGTGCTCTGTGTGTTTGCGTGGACGTCATGCATGGCAGGTGTGCAGCTAGTGTTCTTCTCAGAGAACAACTTCTAAGCCATAAGGAATGATTTTTCCATTAGTATTAATAACCCATTTGAACTGTGGTTTGGGACGTGGCCAGTCGCCATTTAGCGCACAGATGAGTATTATCCATTGACAGGCAACGCTCAGTGGATCAGACATTGGGTCTAATTCTGTTTTCATTTTCCTACGTTAACACGCCGTGTCCTTTCCTCACTGAAGCTCTTCTATCAAAGCACCAACTGTTTTATAGTTTTTTTTTCCCCCTTTAGACGATCTCTCCTGATCTTTCCTTATAAAAGGCTTCATTTTAAGTACTAGGCCTGTTATCACTGCGCTCATTCTAATACATTACCAAATCGATAATGACGTGTTATTTAAAGGCGCTCGTATGACATGTTGCATGGATAACAATCAGTAAAATTACTGTCGCAGTAGACTCGTCAGGGCAAGACATTATTTTCTGTCTCATTAACTCACAGAGGGAGAGGGAGGGGATGGGGGAGGCTGTTGAATGAATGACTGTTTATAGCCGCTGTAACATGAGCCATAACAGGACCTGTCTCCTCTTAATTCTTAAGTTTAAATAATTGTTTCTCAGGAACTGGAAAACCTGACGGAGCTGAAATGTGGTGTATGTTGTGTTCAACTCGAACTTTTCTTCTAACGATAACTGGGTGGTTTATGTTGCGTACTACACTGGCTGCCTAAAAAAGGCACTTGCTCTAGTATACACACACACACACACACACACACACACTCACACACACATTATTATTATCATTATCATCAAATTAAAAACCATTTATCACGTTTGTGGTTGTAACGTGACAAAATGTGGACGAGTTTAACTTCAAGGGGTATGAATACTTTTGCAAGACATGTATATATATATATTCAGGTCGTCAGCTGACTTCATTTTATTTCTACATATCGTTGCTGAGTCTAGACCTGACTGGCTGAATCAACACACTGCCTCGAGAGGCTTGTACAGTGGACACTATGCGTGATGGGAGCATCTTCCCTTCTCACCCTGCCACGCCCATCACTCTGAAATAGACTCAATCTGGAATTATCAGACCACATGACCTTTTCAAAGTCCAATCTTTATACTCCCTACGAAATTGAATATTATTTTTGCCTGAATATTTTTTTTTTATTATTATTAGTCTCTCTAACAAGCAGTTTTCTTATGGACACACCGCTGTCCCAATCTTTGAGTTCTCGTCACATTGTGTGTGTATGGAAATTCTCTAACTTTTATTATTAAACAGAGCTCTCATTTCTACTGTACTGTTTTTTTTTTTTTTTAACTATGCAACTGATTGAGATTGATCCTTCTGAATGCAAATGCAAACTATTCAAATTGATCCTTCTGAAATGGCCACCTCATTGCGGTTGTATCCCGGTGGGGGGATGGGGGGGGATGAGAGGGGGAGGCAGTGCATGTACTGTAACTTGGCAAAAACAGATACAGATCCTACTGTAAGCTGGACTACTTGCAAAGAGTGACTGGACCCAGCATATCACTGTTTGCAACTAACTTAAATTATATAAGCTAAATAACCGACTGTTTAAATTTGTTATTTCTCTGTTATTCGTCTGTATTTTATTTTCGGTATAAGAATAAAGCAGTGTGTTTAAATCTTCTATTAAAATATCTATTTTATAATTTTACATATATTTACCTACCAATTTTACCTAATATCAACAGGTCTAGCACAATCTATCTACCTATCTGCTCATATAATAATGGTATATTAGACTAAAATACTGACTCCAATTTAAACTAATTCACACTATAT
>QMIH01000584.1:56481-111312 GCA_003987875.1 Clarias batrachus | reverse complement strand
TATATAAATTGGAGAAGTGTTGAAACTTAGTGTTGAAACATCTGGAGAACAAATTGTGCGCGCTTACTTAAATCACAACCGCACTAGTAATATCGCTGGAGATCACTATAGATGAATCCTGACTTTTGCGATGAGAACTTGCGTCAGCTCTAAATCTTTAGGGTAATTAGCCAAAAACGAGCTTATCACCAGTAAAACAGAATGGTATCTACATCGCAAGTCATAAATCATAAAGCTCAGCTGAGGCTAAGAGCGGACCATTAGTTAAGCTATTTGCAGAGGGAGGAGGTTTGCTGAAGGAACTCTGAGGTTCCTCACATGTTGTATATTAGACAAATAGCCTCAAATGCACGAGAGTGACCAATGGGAATATAATGTGTAGATGTTTTGTGTCTTATCATACATCTGATAATAACTATTCTTCCAGATTTGTTTTATAAAAAAAAGCAGCTCGAGCGAGATTGTGAAAACTCAAGAAGGCAATTGGCTGAAGTTTGTATTTACAGAACTCGCTGGCTGATAACATGGTAACTCATTAGTTTGTGCTTCGAGCAAAGTACCATTGAAATCGGTACAAAACTATCGTTTAATGGTTATTAATAGGTTGTTGGAGGGGCCAAGGGTGAAGTGCCACCCATCACCACTTGACTTAACCACAGCACACTGCACTGACATGGACTTCTGGTCTGATTATCTGTAATTTGTGCAAAATTGAGCAAGACTGAATAGGGGGGTTATTCAGGAAAACGTAGCACCCCTGTTGAACTTCTTGATAAGATTGTAGTGCAAAATGTCTAATGTAAAATACAACCTGTTTCTTAGTCACATAAAAATTCACTTGTGGAGCAACGTCTTTCATGTTGGCAGTTCAACCAGAAATTCTAGTGCTATTGATTCTACGCTAGCCCAGAGCATGAACAGAGCTCATCTCTAACACACATTATGTCGGTGATGGCAGGTGTGTAATTGGTAAATGCTTTGGGAAACTGTTGATGTAGCAAAAGGGCTCGGGGTCCTGTCCTCCTGATGTGCCTCTAAGCTAAGCAATTATCCTCAACTTGCTTCAGCGGTGCTGAAATACAGCCCCTGCTCCTTTTCTCTAGTTTAATTGGGATGACTGAGGGGAGAGAAACCCAGAGACAGGTCCCTGCAGGCTTCAAGCTGAATCAAAAGTTTTATTTATTTTTTTTTTTTTTTTAGTGCGCGGTCACCTAAGCAGTTTGTGACTTTTGTGAGTCATTTTTAATTGAGTCAGCCTACCCTGACATTTCAAAAATGTCTTCACATTCCAAACTGGAGGCGATTGTGTCATAACTACATCTAGAAGGCTCTATAAAAGATCAAGAGCATTGGCCATAGTTATCCATGACTAGTGTATGATGTATCCATGAAGTAGATGTATCAGAATGGTGGTGAATCCATCAGGGTACAGTCCTTTGTGTAAAAAAAAAAAAAAAAGTTAATGGACTTGTTTACGGACCCAATAGTGGCAACATAGTGGTGCTGGGGTTTAAACCTGGGAATTCAATCATGTCAGAATCAGACATAACATTTACACATTAACACTAATTATCAATTACATACCAGTAAACTGGTGCCAGGATCATGTGCACCCGAGGTTCAAGGATCCCTGCCCACTGGGACCAAAGGCCAGTCTGTTCTCCCTGATTGTACAGAAAAGCCAGTGGAGCACAAATCCCTGAAGAAATCATGGTCAATGCTGGCCATGATAGAAAGGCACTAGATCGACCGAGAACACCACGGCCCACTTTGCACAGGGGCCAGCAGAGAAGACGCCCGAGCCACCAACCTGGCCTCCAAATTCCCCAGTTCCCAATCCAACAGAGCAATGGGACGCACTGGACAAACAAGTCCAATGGACAGAAGCTGCAAATGACCTTCTGACAGAAACTACAGCAGAACCCAGATATCTTGTGAAGTCATGTGTTTGAGGGGAATCTATACAATATCAGGTATAATGTTTTTAGAGTGAAAAGCACAACAAAAAACAATGAATGGTCAATTTAAAAACCACTCCGAGTGCTCATTACCCCAGTGATCCTGGTCATATCTCTCTATTGGCGCGTCACTAATTAACAGTTAAGCCTTTTCTGTCACATATACATTACAGCACAGTGAAATTCCCTCTTCGCATATCCCAGCGGAACTGGGTCCACCATGGTACCGCACTCCTGGAGCAGAGCGCCTTGGTCAAAGGCCCAACAGTGGCAACTTCACTGAGCTGGGGATCGAACCGGCAATCTTCTGATCAGTTACTCAGTGCCTTCGCCCTCTGAGCCACCACTGCCCTCATCAAAATTCTTACGCCATATTCTCTATTTGTTTAGGATGTTTGAGATCCCAGAAGATGGTACGTATTTGCTGTGGTTCTTTGTTTACAATGTAGGTGTGGAACTGCAAGGTGGACCGGCTGGGAGTAATCCTTAATCTTTATGGGCCATCCAACAGGCAGATGGAATGAATAAATCAGGAAATAGCTAGTATTCATCACATGTCATGACCAGTAGGCATATGGGTTTGGTTTCTCCTTCAGGCCAGAAAAACCTGCTATAGACCACAAACGCCTAGTGGGTGACTGGTTACAAAACAAAAGAGGGAGTGCATATAGAAAACTGCCCAGTATGACGAAAAAAACAGTTATCCATTTGACTTGGAGATGTTCAGTTGAAGCGTCTGGTTTGTGAATGTGGCATTTGATTGTTTTTAAATTTGGCTAAAGCTACCAGTGGCACTGTTACTGGTTTTAGTAATAGTCAGTGGGAACAGCTGAATAAAATCAAATATGTGTGAACAAAACTTGTATATAGAGAGAGTTCGTATTAAACATTTTAAAGAAGACTGTATGTTCATGAATCATGCTCCCGACTGAAGTGGCCCAGGTCCCACTGCAGTAGCTTTTGTGAACATTCGCCAAGTAAAAGCACCTGATCCTTGAACATCGATAGATTATTTGTCACCAAATTGTAAAAGAGACGCATCTGTCTGTGGGAACGGTACACACAATCATTCACCAAAACCACTTGCACATTACAAATAGCAGGGCATTCCTTCAATCCAGCCATCCATCCATCCATCCATCCATCCATCCATCCATCCATCCAGGAACCTCTGTGGTCCAACTAGGGACCATGAAAGCCAATGGCGATTACCATCGTTTTTATTCATATATTTACAACCGCGGTAGGACCATTGGTCAACATTCACACACTATGGGCAACATGGGAACACCAATTAGCCTACTCTGCATGTCTTTGGACTGTGAGAGAAAGCCCGAGTACCCAGAAGAAACCCACCAAGCATTGGGAGAACATGCAAGCTCCATGCACACAGACCTCGAGATGTGAATCAAACCTATTATTATGATGTATATGTGTATTATATAGAGAAATAAAGGTAGTTTTTACTTTCATATGTGTGATGTTATTCTTCAAAAGTCCCCGTTTGACTTGAACACCTCTTTTTAGCATCAGACATGGGATCTAACTAAAAGGCTCTTTAAAAAAAAAAAAAAAATCTTATTGTACTTACTTTTGGTGCAATTGAGGGTAAGATTAAGTTCTTAATTTTGAGAATATTCTCATGCTGATTGATTTAAATAGTCACAGAGAAATTAGAAAATAATAATATTAATAATAATATTTTAAAACAATGACGACCGTTGCAAATATAGCATCTGTCACCATGATAGTCATGTTTCTTTTTAAAAAGCTCATAATGCCAACTCATTGAGACATGTCAGCCATTTTGTTTTCCTAACGCACTGGTGTGAAGGTGTGAAGAGGCTGAATCATGCCCTGTGGCTCAGCAGGCCAATGAATCATCGCGTATTTAGCACATACATGTGTAGCTTACCAGCATCCCAGCTGCTTTAGCAATGCATTCAAGCCGGGCATTAAAAAAAAAAAAAAAAGCATCATCGTTTCCAATTATGCTCTGGATAAAGGTTAGTTTTTAAAAAACACATTTTCTCAAATTGAAATGTTAACCATGCAAAGAGAAACCACAAATAAGCTTGAATAAACAGCGTTAACTTCAATGGAATACATTTATCCTTTCCCCCCCTTGTTTCCTAAAGGGCCTCTCTTCAGATCCAACAAACTTAGCCGATGTTTTGAAAAGGGAAAGTACCCACTTGAAACAGTTGTCCATTAAGGCATTAGGATGGTGATTAGAACCATAAGCGCAAGCCACTGTGTGTTCGCTCACGGCTTGTTATGTTTCCACAGCATGCAGAGAACAGGTCCTCCTCCACAAATGGCCCGTGTTGTCCTAGCACGTGGGTGGTCTGTAAAGCTACACTGGAAAAATCCCACCAAAAACAGCGTGCAGCACCGGCCCGAGGCCAAAAGCCCAGATGTGACAGTAATTGTTATTAATCTGCTCCATAAGCCAGTAGCTCGCTTGCTTACGAACATACAGGGGAGGCGAAGACAATCCGATTGACGACTGAGTGCGATAGCTTTATCATTTCATGACCTTTCAAAAAAAAAATTTTTTTTTAATTCATACGAGAAAAGGGTGAATAAAGACAAACGGGAAAAAAACTTAACAAAACAAGTGTGGCAGTTATGCTGGAAACGCCTGTCTAGTTCACCAGAAAGATCACAGATCACTGTGTTTGTGTGTTTAATATGATTGATAAGAACAAACAGATTGGTGAAAAGGACTTGCCATAATGGAAAGTGAAGCTTCATGCTTATCAGTTTACACCTTCCCTGTTCAAGCTTTCGAAACTGACACTGGATACTCTCTTCACAAGCAAAAGAATCCTTCAAAACAACACTAATAATAATAATAATAACAAATATAGTTGCAAGCAACGATGAGCGGGCCCAAGCACCCTGAGCCATCTCGACCCTGGGCGCATCGCACAGCACACATAGTGCTCAATAATAATAATGCCATGTTGTACGGGGTGATTTTGTTTTGGATGATTGACGATCAGATTAACTGTCAAAACTGTCAAAACAGCGTCAATTAGAAAAAAACGAATGTAATTACGTTAAAGCGGTGATTGCAAAAAAATTTGCCAAAATTGCATCAGGTGAGCGATGTTTAATGTTGTGTTACAGACAAATTAAGGAGGGGAAAAAAAAGTACGTTTCTGATTGAAAGTAAACGAGTCTTAAACAGGACTGCATAAAGTCAGTCTGCGTGTCTAAGCTCACATCAGTTTTCATTAATTCCTTTGTACAGTCTACAAGCCGCTCAAATCAGGGTCGTGCTTTTGTTCCGCCGAGGCAAAGCATCGCTCCTCTGGATTGATCAAACTGGGCCAGGTTATGAGAAAGTGCAACGAGTCTCACTCTAAAGCCAGAGAGTGGGGAGAAGAGGTAGGGGCCTTCAACTTTAGAGCAATAATGTTCACCCTGGGGGTCTGGAGCTCTCTCGTACGGAAAGGGGGAGGACGGAGGGAAGGGGGGGAAGAAAAAAAAAAAAAGAAAAGAAAATGAGAGGGAGGAAAGAGAGAGGAGAAGACCTGTAGGAGGAATGCCCAAGAGCAACCCTGTAGAACCTCCTGATAGATTCCAATGGAGCCTTCATTGTTTGCCTGCCTTTGACATCTGAAGTCTATTAGGGACAGAGGCCGAGGTTCGTCCTGAGAATCAAACCAAGAACATATGTAACAAAGAGGGAGAAATTCCCCGTCTTGTTTCGGAGCAATGAAAGCATTTATTTTCCTTTGCTGTGTTTCCTGATCTCATATCAAAAGGAGTATTGTTTCTCTGCTCACAGGGGCTCCTCAACGTTTTGGCAGCTTGTAATTCGGTTGCACCCCGAGAGAGTACCGATGTCTCATAAAGCAAACAGTGCAATCAGCAAACAACGTCCGTCCGCAAGAGACGGAATGGAAAACACAGAGACTTTCAGAACCTATAGACGAGGGGGCTCGGGGGAAAGATAATTCCAAGGTCTTGATGAAAATCAAATGATGCTAAAGATTCAAATTCCTGTTTCAGTTTGAAAGTGATGATGTTGGTGGGTTGAATTAACAGTCTTGGGACATCGGGACAGGGTGGATAGTTTTTTTTTTTTATTACATGTCCTGAATCTACACTATCTGATGGCCTGTGTGATATAAAGGTGGCTGAAACCCATAAGGCTCGTATGCATTCATTCTGCGGAGAAATAAACTCCCTTCTGATGAGCTCATGTTAATGCTTCTGCGGTTGCGCTGTTAAAATAGCTAAAGTAGAGAGAGTCTGAACATTAAATATTCAGCTAATACTGTTTTATTAGGCTTTCATTCTTGATGATGTTCTAGTAGAAGTAGAGGTTATGAGTACAGTGACTGTACTGGACCAGATCCTTTTTGCAATTTCTATATATATATAATACACTGTCTGTTTTAGAAGAGGCAAATTATTGCTCTGTATCAAGTTGCATAAACATTGAAATTGAATTACAAAGAAATAAAATGGGAATTGGGTTTTTGACTGCCGAACGCTTTACTTAAAAATAAATAAATAAATAAATCTGGAATGCACTGTGAACTTCGTGGAAGATGTAGTCGGGGACAACAACAAAAAAAAAAGACCAGAATGAGCATGATTGGAGATCAAAAATGCTTGGTGAAGCTTCATTGTAAAAAAAATCCACAGAAATCAGATCTCTGTTCAAAAGTTAAACTTAGCGCATTTCTATACACACACACACACACAGTGTGGTGAGGACTCACAGGATTGGGACTAACCACTTGTTAGTGGGTCTCATCAAAGACATAAATAATGGCATAAAGATTGGACCAAAGATTGGAGAAATGGGTAAAAGTTACTGTATGTGGTCTGATGAGTCCCTACTCCAGAATCATGGGCATGTCAGGGTAAGAAAGATATTATCTATCACTAGAAGCGATGCGCCCATCATTCATAGTGTCCAAGCCTGTACAAGCCTCTGGAGGCAGTGTTATGATCTGGGGTTGCAACCTTACGTGGCAATAAAATGAAGTCAGCCAAAGACCTGGATGTACAAATCTAAAGGCTGTTGAGCAAAATATTAGAGCGTGACACCTGCGTACAACAGCGGTGTATTATAGTATGGAGACAGTTAAATGTAAAAGAGATAGTATGTTAAATGCGATGGCATGGGCTATACTATAATACCACATAAAACCTTTTTAATGCGGCTCCATGGTGCAATTACCAGTAAACTTCCTGGACTCTGCACCCAAAAGTGGTGTTTCAGATGTAAGACCTGTTTGGCTCGTTAATGGGCAACTTTCTTTCGGCTGCTCCCATCTTTCGGCTGTTGTTGTCTAATTTTTCTAACCAGGCTTGGGACCAGCACTGCATGCAGTGGCTGGGTAGTATGGGGCGTTGCAACCCACCAACAGCAAGGCTCAAACTTGGATCGTCGGATCCTCAAACCAACAACCAAGAGCCTTAGCCAACTGAACCACCACTCTCTGAGGTAAGGGGTGAGACCATCTTATTGTCGATTATGCTTCTTCCTGGAAATCTTCCATCTACTGTACACGTTCCCTCCTCTTCCAGTGAGTCCGACCATGCTTCACAGAATTACGCAAGAATACAACCAAGTCTCATCACTCATATGGGCCTGAGATGGTCTGCACGGTCTTGTCTTCTAGGACACATTTGCTAGTGATACTTCCTGCCACCGCAGATCTACTATTTCAAATGAAAGACAATTAGCGGAGGCCATGTCACCTGCGTCTGTGGATGGGACCTCTTGAAAAAAAGAGGAAACTCTTGCAGTCCAAGACTGTCCAACATTCTTAAATGTAACGTGATGCCATTGGTGTAAGCTGTTTCACGGTTGCGTGTAGAGACCAGTGTGGGATCTCCACCTTGTGCTGGAGCTCCTCCTTATGAGCCCGTCGCTGATATCAACTAAAATGGTTGTTCCCAAAAACTAAGCTACTCTGAGTTAGCAGTAGATTACCGGGGATGAACAGAATGCTAGTTGTGCAACGGTGTTTCTTTTAACCCTGGATTATTGTCAGGGATCCTTGAGACTGGGGACCAGATCTGATCCACTGAGAAGGTCCCAGGCTAAGATGGCTGTAGCGTAGCTTGATTTATTGCAACTATTGCATCATACATCACATCCTGACTCTTTTTGGAAGGTCGGCATGTGTGCACGCATGGACAGGAAGGTATCCATGTGATTCTCACCACCCCTTGGGGTTACCCAGGGTTTAAGGAACCACCGTTACATAACTAGAATTTCCTTCCTCCTGCGAACCTTAACGTCAGACTAGTAGCAAGGTTTTTTTTCCTTCTGCTGACAGGCAGTAGATAAGATATGTACACTGCCACGACTGAGTAATTTATAAAGCACAACTGTTTCTGCTCTGATAGTTTTTTTTTTTTTTTGATGTACAGCAGCAACATGTTTTTCTTCCCTCAGGCCCAGGCAGCAGGCAAGTGATATAAACGTCAGTGCTGATTAATTAAAAGTGCCAGACCACGAGCAGCACCGTTTAAGAGGTAGTAAACACACACCCGAGAAAAGTTTAGAAGGTTTAGAACAACGATTTAGAAGGTGAATTTAATTATTGAACATATCGCTCAAATTCTTCTTCACAGTTCGAACTTACTGTACAGTACAGATGGTTCATCTCTTCCTAGTGATGCCTTGGATCATCAACCCAATGAAACATTGATGAAAGACAAATCATTTTAACACTCCGATTTAACTTTATTACTCTAAGGGAAGCAGTATGTGAGGTGCATAGAACAAATGTGTTGGAAAGCATTATGCAAAATATACTAAGAGTGTTCAAGTCAAATCGGGACTTTTGATTGTACAGAATAGAGTACAGTACCTGCTACACTAATGATCTTATCCCAGTGTTTCACTAGTGCTTGGATACCATTGAGGTAGTAAGATTTCTTCCATGATCGGACTGCTTGCTTCACATCTGAAACACTGGCCTCCCAGGAACTCCTTTAATGTGGGAATGGCTTATGGTAATGGTAATAACTCCCAGTCGAGTTCCTGTAACGTGCATCTGGTGCTGGTGAATGCTTGTGTGTACATTTAACACAGACTGAATGACTGCAGTGAGCTCTGAGCCACCTCGGCTGGTGTCGGCCATACAGCCTTCTTTAAAAAGTTTGCACCATTCAAAAGTTTTAAGTGATGTTCCGAACACCGAACTGAGCTGGAAGTCTTCTGTAAATGTTGAACAATTTTACGCCTTCATTCACAAGTTCATCACCAGTCCCGGTTTGACTTGAACGCTCCTTGTATTTACTATTATACAGTATTATCAATATTTAAACTGCTAATGAAAAATGTAAATTATTATTGTTATAAATGTAAATTATTAAATTACCTACTGTTTATTTCCTGGGAAGTAGGTAAAATCAGATTTTTTTTTCCCGCTTGCTAATTTCTGCTGCAGGTTTTGTAAACAAAGTTAAGGATGTCTGTTTACTGAGGTAACTGTAAACCTAAACAGATGAAAATTATTTGACATAAAATCCAATATGCATCTGATGTTTAGATGTTTTATGTGTTAGAATATCTGCTAAAGATACCCACATGCACCAGAGATACAATCTGTTCTATTTACATCTTAGGAAGTACAAAACATCGTGACATGGGACACGGGATTTTTATTTTTATTTAACTATTAAAAATTAATGATTATTATTATTATTAAAGCAAGAAAAAAAAGACCTACTGATAGAATATAAATGCAAAGCTGTAAAAGTGTCTCAAAACAGGCTAAATAATATTAAAAATGGATTTTTAGATTTCAATAAAATGAATTAAATACATTTTCTGATATTCAAGAGATTTTCAGTTTCTAGAATAACATAACATAAAAAATATATACCTTTTATATAATGTAAAATATATCATAATGTAAAATATTTATTAAAAGAATATAATGATATAATAGAAGTCTATAGTATATAAATTAAATATTAATATAAAAATATTTTCTGTAATTTACTGAATTTATTGCTCTACATCATATTTTGATATACATAACATTATACTAATAATAATATGACCAAATTATTAATATTATATTAATATTTGTTCATAATTATTAATATATTTTTGTACAATTAATATATTATATAAATTCTTTTTCTCCTGAATGTGTATACATTTGTCTGACTATTAAAACTATCTATCTCTCTTTCTGTGTGTATGTATATATACATACACACACATATACACAGAGAGAGAGATGTAGATATAGATATATACTGTATATAGTAATAGGTGTGTCGTATACTGTGTAGGTGGGGTTGAAGCTGAAATAACGATAAAAACCTCAAACACCACTGTTACAAGTTTATCCTTAATCATGCAACCTTTTCGTCCCAGTATGTGGAAAGCAGATCAAAGTTTCAAGGTTTAAAAAAAAAAAAAAAAAACATTCTTTAAAAATGAAGTAAAACTCAGAGCAAAGCAAACAAGTGAAAATGTCACTGTGATTTTTTTTATTAGGTTTTGTTTCATTCAGTTGGCAAAAACAACTTTTGTCATTTATAAGACAACGAATTTAGAAATATCGTCTGAGAATCTATAAAATAAGTACAAAATAAAAAAAAATATTAAAAACAAACAAAAAAAAAACAATTTGACACACCGCAAAGATGCAGAGTAATATGTTGGTGCCCCTCAATTTCATTTAAAAAAAAGAGCAACAAAATAAAAATCAATCAATCAAATAATATTTACAAATAAAATGAAAAATATTTACAATAAGGTAGTTTAGTTACATGAAAACAAAATAAAAGTCCCATTCGTCAAATTTCACTTCATGGAGCCTATGAAATAAATAAGTTAATTTTTTTTTTTTTTTACAGGAAGAACCAGATAGCCCTCTCTCTTTCAACAAAATAGAAAAAGGCTGCTGTCGTGGATAACCAAATCGCTGCCAAGAGTAAACATTGTAGCTTTGTTTTATTTAGATTTTTTTGTTTGTTTGTTCTAAAAACCTGTTAAGAGAAACAAAAACCCCAGAAGGCACTTGAAGATGAAATGTGTTCCTGCGGTGTTACTTGAACAGAACAGTGTGTGCGGTCTAATACATTCAAGCTAACGCACCAGTGACAGTAAGAACAAAATGGCCGGCATGCTCGAGTGTGTGTGTACGTGTGTATGTGTGTGTGTTTGACGAAGTCTGTACAAATCATCCAGCTGTCTGCATCGCTTTAATATTCCTCTCATTCCATTTATACGCGGCCGTTCAATAATTCAGGCCATAATTGCAGCTCAGTAGCAGTACATTATTATCCCTTTCTTTCAGAAGCTATAAATACGTCAGCTCGCAGTCAGAGAGTACGTCTCGGACTAAAACGGAGTGATGGGATTTATACTCGAGGAGTCCAGTTTTAAAACAGTACTTGATCCAGTGACAATCGAACTTGTTTCCAGTTTGAGCCAAGTGCAAAACAAAAGCGGCTTCCAGTTTTCAAGGACAAAGAAGAATCTTTGGGTAATTTCCAGTTGTACACATAAATTTTTATTTTTTTTAAAAAAAGTCCTCGCTTTGTGCACAATGACTCATGACAACCCATGGAATTCTGGGTAAACCGATACAATTATTAGATGAAGATGTTTAACGTCGAGTAAGAAGGGACAAAAATTTTAAATGGATTTTTATATATATTGTATATGAATAGATTCAACGATTCAGGGGAAAGCTTTTAAACATCTGGAACAATTGTTGGTGTCCAGATGTGCCCAAAAACAAAATAATAATAAAAAAATGTAATAAATCATCAAATCGAATTTAGGAATGAAGGACGTGACTGTGCTTAATAAGTGCTTTAGTAAACGCAAGTGCACTTGAAGGGGAAGTCGGTTAAGATCGCATAGTTTTGGTCCGGGGGACGACATCGTCAGGGCTCTTTATTCTGCGGAAATCACAACATAATTTTTTTTTTTTTTTTTAATGAATTAAAAAGTTGTTACGTCGCTAAAGAATGGGAACATGACTAATAAATATCTCAATGAAAAAAACTATTTGATTTGTTGAAGTCTAAATGTTTTACAGTATGTGTATTTTTTATTTTTGTTTATTATTATTATTATTATTATTATTATTATTATTATTATTATCATCATTAGTAGTATTACTATTATTATGGCGGTATGACAGCTTATAGACTGGGGCAACATTGTCGTGCGCCTAAAGGTTCCGGGTTCGGATTCCCATCAGCGTGCATGGGGTTTGCATGTTCTCCCCGTGCCTGGTGAGTTTCCTCCAGGATCTCCGGTTTCCTCCGACAGTCCAAAGACATGAAAGTTAGGCTAATTGTAGTGTGTAAATGGAGGTCCTACTACGGTCATAGAAGTGGGAATAAATACAATGGTAATCACCACTGGCCTCCACAGTCCATACTGAGGTTCCTAGACAGATGGATGGATAGATGTATTATTATTATTACAGTAAATTACTGTATAATTACAGTAAATGTTCCTGTATGCAAAGGTTTGCCAGATTTTTAGTGTGTGAAATCCACATTTCCGTAATATAAACCCGGTTAAACTCCTACACCGGAAACATACAGCGTTTGGAAGCTTTTACCTGGCAGGGTACAAATTTTTTTTTTTTTTTAACAAGCGGGTGACGATCATCACCGAACGAGCGACAACAAACTAGTTTATTTTAAAAAAAAAGCTATGTGTAGTCTAACCGTACAAACGCTAACAGGAACAAGCCGAAGCAGTTGTGAGTCGTGTCGGAGTCTTTCCCATCCAATGTGTGTTTTAGTACCGTATAAAAAACAAACAGGAGAGAGATAGACAGAGAGAGAGAGGAGTGAGTGAGTGTGTGTGGGGAGAACGATAAGAAAAAAAAAAAAGAATCGTGGCCATGTTGTAGCAATAACGTCAGGAGCTCAGAGCTTGTTCGAACACGTGAGAGGCAAACGCTCACCCTCGTACGGAAGGCTCGTCCTGGTACACGTGCGTGTTGTTCTAGCGTCTCTTCAAATGCACATTTTACAGTGTGTGTGCGTATACGTGTGAAGCATGAATGTTTCTGATTGTCAGTGGTATGTGTGGTGTGTGTGAGTGTGTGTGTACAGTAATTCCCTACATAAATGCGTGCGTGAGAAGTGTTTAGCGATTAGTTCTGGTGCCTCTTCATGTGCAGCGCGAGATGATCGGAGCGCGAGAAGCTGCGGCTGCACACGACGCACTGGAACGGCTTCGACCCTGTGTGTTTGCGGAAGTGGCGCGTCAGCTCGTCGGAACGAGCGAATCTCCAGTCACACCCATCCCACGTGCACCTGTATGGCTTCTCGCCTGGAGAAAGAGACAAGACAAAAACAAACATGAAACAATACACTTTAGATTCAGCAAAAAAAAATAATATTTATGACTCTATACAAACCAAAAAACATTTTTTTTTTTTTTTTTAAACTGACGCTACATACCTACAAGTTTAAAAAATGCGATCGGAGGTCGTGTTGGTTCCTCTTGTTTTTGTAAGCTCACTGCCTAACACCTGTACACACAATTCCTAACGCCTACACGTCCAACCTCCGAGATAAATCAGTTTTTTTTTTTAAATATCTTTTTTTTTTTTTGTTTAAACAGAGCTATGCGACGCTCAAAAGGCCGGCTTGTCAGGTCTGTCGAAGGAAAAGACGCCGTGTTTGTCTTTCCCAAGCGCAGGGTTCAATGTTTTAAAGCCAGTTCTGCGAAAAAAACCAAACAAAGCATCTTCTTTTTGAAACAGATCCCGTTTGATAATCTACTTTCTTTTGTCTTTTTTTTTCTGGTTTGTTTTTGTTGTTCTTAATGCCACGCAGGTAAAGAATGAGTCTCGGGCCTAGGAACGCTTTCGTGATGAGAAAAAGAAAAAAGAAAAAAAAACGGCTCCGAAGCGTTTTTCATCACGTGAAGGAAAAGAAGAAAGAGGACAGAATGCTGACGAAAGAAGAGATAAAAAGCTGTTACATCTCTTAAGCCTCTTTCTAAAATCCGAGCCAAGTACAACATCCAGAGAGACGACGGGAAAATAGTTTGGATTTTCAAATGAATCAGGGTTGTTAATCAGGATAGAGGAAGCTGTAATGTATTGAAAGGATCTGTATAAGATAATTAAGTGCAAAAAACACTATTAAAAAAAAAAAGTATGTGTGGCGCTCGGGCACGAGCTAAGTCCCAAATGAGGAATCCTGTAATGACTTGTTTTGGCGAACTCGTCTTGGGAGCACGACATGGCGCGTCTGGGGGGGCTTTCTTCCCCCTGTCTCTCTCTTGAGACACTGAGAATTAGAGTGTAGCTCAGGTGATTAGGCTTCGTAAAACCTGGTTTTATACCATCAAAACCCGTCCTCCTTGTTGCACCAGTTCAAACAGCCTGATGAAGAGGATAATGTGGCTCCCAAAAAGTTGGAGATTGGAAGGGATAACCTGGTTACTTTCACAACATGACGAGTGTGTTTGTGTGTGTGTGTGTGTGTGTTATGACTGCTATGACAACACGACTTGGGAGACATAAAAGAGGGGAAGATAGGAAAAAAAAAAAATAGATCATTTACATACAATCATTCATGACCTAGGTTGTTTTTTTTTGTTTTTTTTTTTAATTTGTAAAAAAATCAGGATTTATGGTACGGTCATGTGAGGAGCCGGTGACCTTATCTAATCTCCACGCGAGCTGAGGACCGCAGCAAGCTAGCACTAAGATTTACGGCGTGTTTGCTGTCATAAAGCCGTTCTTAGAAAAGTACCGATCGCTGTGTTTGTTTTCCCCTTTCGGTATCGCCAAGGCCATGCTGCGTAACGCACCGCTTTGATTCCTGAATTTTTACAGCAGCGCTTGCGAAACACCAAATTTATAGATTATATCTACATACGATTTTGGGTCCTGCAGCGATTCGAACCCAAAAAAAATAAAAAAAATAAAAAAATAAAAACACCGTCTTATCGGGTCGACGGCGTGGTGTGGTGTGGGATGGCTGTCAAGCTGTCAGGCTGTCAGGGGAATGAATGCGAGGGCATGCCAGAGAGCTTCGTCCTGCCTAGCAACATGACCCGAAACACCTAAAATAAAGAAGCGACGCTGCTCTGACAGGCCCAAATAAAAACCCCAGCTTTAATTTGGGGTGGGGTTGAAAGAGTGTGAGTGTGTGTGTTTGTGTGGGGGGGGGAGTTTATAGAGTAGTTCTTACCAGTGTGCGTCCTCAGATGAGCTTTCAGATGCGAGGACTTGGTGTAAACCTTCTTGCAACCTGCAACAAAAATAAAAAAACGAACGCAGGAAATGAACAACGGAATGAGGAAAAACGAAACCAAAGCAGGAGGTTTTCTTTGGCTTCGGTAATGTTTCCATTCCATTTGAGAAGCTAAAAACCAATCTCATCTTGTTAGCTGTAAACCCCTGCGCACCCCCTCCCCCTCCGTACAGCAGAGCGGTGATGGCCTCTAAATGGCGGAGCGTGGCGTTTCAGATGAACTGCTTAGCGTAAATGCACTATTAATGGTGTCATGAGGCTTGCCTGTTTTACAATCTGGTCGGTCAATTTGATGCAACAGGATTCAATAACAATCGGGGGAGGGCTGACGTCAGCTCCCTCGCATTAATTCAGAGGCCTGGTTAAAAGGCTTTGGCCCGGGCCTGAATTATTCAACAGCGGACCGGAGTTGGTGAGGAAGCGCAAGGGGGAAAAAAGGGGCAGAGAGTGCTCGGATAAAGGCAGGAAAGTGATCGGTGTGATTTATAAACGTACACCTGAATATGAAACAGCTCCTGAACGATACACTTAGGAAGTCAAGGACTGTAGGATGGTGTCCCTGATGGGCTAAAATCTAGTTAAACTGGTAGTTTACCTCAGACAATCGCAGTGACACGGCTTTTCTTCTTAAAGAATATTTTATATTTTTTTAAATTCATGGGACGATCATTAAGAATGAAGAACTTCCATACCTGGGTAGTCACAGTGGTGTATCCGCCTCTTCTCGAGGTCAGGGTTTGTCCTGCGGTTGTATCGGACGGGCATGACCCCGGTCCCAGGGGGCGCGGGCGCCCGTGCGGATGCGGGACCTTGATGAGCAGGCATGCGTCCGGCCATTTTGGACGCAATGGTGGCGGCGTAAGATGGCGGAGGTGTCAAGTTATGCAGCATCTCCTTCTGCCGGTCCGGGCTGCCCGGCTCAGAGGTGGGCGGCGAGGGAGGAAGGTAGGGAGCTTTGACCTGCGTGTGGCCCTGGACGAAGTGACCAGACGGGTTGAGCGGGTACGCATGTGTTGGCATGGCGCAGTAGGGCTTGTTGACAGTCTGTGTGGCTGCTAAGTGCAGGTCATGGAAGGAGGGAACCTCTGACGACATGGCGTGGGCATGAGAGTCCGAAACGGCCTGAATGGGAACATCGAGATCCGAGCTGAGCAGCTGGAACAGATGGCCGTCCTGGGGAAGCTCAAAAGAGGGCATCTCTTCCTTGATGAACACTCCGTTTGAAGCGTTGACGGCATCCATGTTAGTGCACGGCGCCGAGGGCGAGCTGAAGATGGTGGTGAAATCGGGGAGAGCCGGAGGGACGGAACAGTCTGGGGCCGAAGAGTAGGGT
The DNA here is from genome assembly GCA_003987875.1 of Clarias batrachus. Classification (NCBI taxonomy): domain Eukaryota; kingdom Metazoa; phylum Chordata; class Actinopteri; order Siluriformes; family Clariidae; genus Clarias; species Clarias batrachus. Next base: position 94,773 of record QMIH01000584.1, on the reverse strand, counting down.
GAGCTCACCGGCTTGTTTTTCACCTGACCGGGGACGGAGGGCCGCGGAGGACGGCACAGGCCGCCACGCAAGTAGGCGATGTCGGGGAGGTACACGTTCATGTTGATACTGTAAGGAGAGCCCTGGTCGTCGCAGAAAAACTCCACAGAGGAGCTATCCTGGCACTGCTTCTTGACTGCCGGGGAATCCTGCAGCTGAGGTGTCAGGTATTTGTCCATCTCAAGCTTCGCCTGGGGGGGAAAAACAGAAGAGCTCTCGATTTAACCTCCCACAGACGAGGATATGTCAAAGAAAGATGATTTCATGACAGGTGGAATGCATGCGCTGCTCATTTCCGCAAGTATGGCAAGTTTTTCGTCTAACTTAGGAACAGAACAAATTCTCTCTCTCTTTCTCTCAGTATCTCTCCGATAACGTTCAGAAGCCCGGACAGAGATTAGTAAAATCTCATTTCATCTCATCTCATCTGAGCTGCTTATAATTTCACAAATAACCATACAGTACGTATGGCCGATACGATTTGCGGCCAAGTTTCATAAGCAGACCGGAATGCGTGCTATGTGTGTAGCAGGTGACGCAGAGAACACTTGGGCATAAATGTGCATGCAGAACAGCGGGCAAAGTTTTAAAATAGACGTGTAGCACAGTCGGTCACAAACATATCGACGACTCTCTACTTCTGTACGACTTTCACGAAACGAAAGACATGCGGATGGGGAATCAGGCCGGAGTGGGAAGATCGCGAGTCACGGCTACGCTGGCACCCTCAGGGTCTTTCGAACGACGCGGTTAACCCTCGGCCGTGCCTCGGCTCTCGGTACGAGGACGACTCTCATCGACTCCCTAAAGGGTCGATCGGGAGAGACATTTTGGGCTGAACTACAGTACGATGACGGATCGTCGAATTTGTCGGGTTTTCGCAGTCAGCAGCCAAACATTTATCACACAGCCTTCGGTAGGTATCCGCTACATTCCCCCCTGCGCTGTAAAACAGAGCTCATACATACCGTGGGCCCAAAACAGACTCTGCTGACGCACGGAAACCGGTAGCTTCACCGCCTTACTCATACACACATACACACACACACACTCACACACTCAGGTTTTCCATATAAACCTCAACCAATTATCATTAGAGCGCAATCAGCAGGAAACGGCCAATCAAACCTACGGGTTATTTGTTTGCGCTCGCAGGGGGGTGACACCCGGAATGCACCCGGGTTTGCACTCCTTCTCAAGTGCAGGGGCTATTTTGGGTTTTTTTTTTTTTTTTTAGTGTCCAGCTGTTCTCTTACACGATTGCGTGGAACTTTCACTCTACTCTAAGAAGGGACGTGTGAGGGGAAGGGAGGAATCAAATGTTGGTGATGGGTCAGTGGCCAGGAGACCCTGAGACCCGCATCACCACACATACAAAAACACACACACACACACACACACACACACTGTATAAACACATGTGGGGAAATCCCTAGTGGGAAAATAAACACAAGGGCGCATCATGACAAGAGAAAGAGACGTGCGTCTGAGACAGGAGACAAGGACACACCTCTGATCTTTCATGCGAGATGAAAGGACAGTGATCTATTCTACAAATACATAATAATAATAATAATAATAATAATAATAATAACAATAATGACCTGTGCGTATTCGTTAGCCAGTCCCCTGTGGTCGGTGTCGGTGAACAGACCGGACTCCTCCTGAAAGCCTTTCATCAGCGGGAGAAAGTCCTCATGTCCCGTTAACAGCGTGGCTGCCATAACGGCGTCCGCGAGACCCCGAGCGCGCGCTTTTCCTTGGACAGACGTGCGAGCCGAGTGCGTGGCGCATGGACCGAGTGCACGCGCGGCTGTGCGTGCGCCTGAGCGTGTCTGAGCGTATACGAGTGCGTGCGTGTGTGTGTGTGTGTGTATATATATATGTACGCGCTCGCGCTCACGGCGGATGTCCCGGTCTGTGTCTCCTCCCGTCTCAGGGCCGCGGTGATAATATGAGGCTGCTGGATGGGCGGGGCGTGGCGGAGATTAGGAAAGTCAAGCAGCTACACACACCTCTGCTCGTGTCTCGAATCATCACACACACACACACACACACACACACTAGCGCGCTACAGAGGAGCTATAACTCATTTGTGATACATTGACATAAATACGTGACGACCTTAACACAGGGCTTGGATGCTTAAATTAAATGGATTTTTATTTATTTATTATTTCTTAAATAAAAAGTAAAAAATAAAAATAAAAAAGGATTTTTACCACAGCATTTTCATATTTTTTCTTTTAGAAGACAAACAGATTTTTTATTTAATATTTATTTTGCAAGCAATACAAAAGTCACAGTAGCTACAATTTTTCATTATAAGCAAGTTAACCATTTTTTTCTTTTTTTTCCCCTGAAGTTCATGTGTTGTAAGCAGAAAAAAAATGGGCAAGCGTAAGTGACCCTCCTTTTAAAATAATAACACTTAAATAATAGATCTGCAATGCCTTTATGTGTCATTGAGAAGGGGAAGAGCTTCAGCTCATTGAGTTTACAAGTCGTCCTCAGGAGCTGGGTGATGCTTTTCCAAATCACTCAATCTGGTTTGTTTTTTTCCCCTGATGTCTTTCACTTGGATGCTAAAAGTTGCACTGAATAAATACATCTAGATAAAACATAAAACAATAAAATGTGAGTCAGCACACGAACGAATCAAAAAAGTATATATAGGAGATTTAAAAAAATATATATACAGTACAGAGCAAAAGTTTGGACACCCCTTCTCATTCAGCGAGTTTTCTTTATTGTGTTCTTTATTGTGTTCTTTATTGTGTTCTTTATTGTGTTCTTTCTTGTGTTCTTTAGCCCAAACGCGTCTCTTCTGCTTGTTGTCTGTCCTTAGCAGTGGTTTCCTAGCAGATATTCTAGCATGAAGGTCTGATTCACACAGTCTCCTCTTAACAGTTGTTCTAGANCTTAGCAGTGGTTTCCTAGCAGATATTCTAGCATGAAGGCCTGATTCACACAGTCTCCTCTTAACAGTTGTTCTAGAGATGTGTCTGCTGCTAGAACTCTGTGTGGCATTGACCTGCTCTCTGATCTGAGCTGCTGTTAACCGCCGATTTCTGAGGCTGGTGACTCGGATGAACTTCTCCTCCGCAGCAGAGGTGACTCTTGGTCTTCCTTTCCTGGGCCGGTCCGCATGTCAGCCAGTTTCTTTGTAGCGCTTGATGGTTTTTGTGACTGCACTTGGGGACACTTTCAAAGTTTTCCCAATTTTTCCGACTGACTGACCTTCATTTCTTAAAGTAATGATGGCCGCTCGTTTTTCTTTACTTAGATGCTTTTTTCTTGCCACAATACAAATTCAACCTCTTCGAATGAGGTGTGTCCAAACCTTTGGTCTGTACTGTATATAAGTATGTATTGATTCGATTGTGTGCAGATTTGTGCACCACCTCGATTTTTACATTTTTGTTTTTTTTATTAATTTTTTGTTTGTATTTAAGGTCACCTGTTTCTCGCTGGTCTATGCCTCAATTTAGATGCCATTTATTCTTAAATGGTTATACATTTGTATTGACAGTCATTGACAAGAGTGAGCCCCACCCACCTGGAGACCATATGCAAACTTTGTGGGCTCCCAGTCAGTCAGAGTTGGGATTCCAACTCACAACCTCCAGACGCTAAACAAATAACATAATATTCCATTCAATCAGGACAAAGTGGACGTTCGTCTGTTTATCATGGCTGATAACAAAATTACTAAAATACTACTAACATAACCAGCTATTTAATATGATCCAAATAAATATAACAAACGGGCCCTATAATTGTAAACTCACATTTAGAGATCGCTCTGTATTTTTTTCCCCCCTCCAGCTGTACAACGAAGGCAGTAGGTAAAATAAACAGATGAAAATCTAAATTCAAAAAGTTTCCCCATGCACATCCTCTCCAAACTAATCCCTGATGACATGGAGAATGTATAGTTAATAATTTAACTAATACAGATCACCACCACCTATATTTTAAAATGTACAGTATGCATAAACAGTATCTTAAACCATCACATGTTGCTATGGTGAATCTAGGTGTGTGCTGTAGGACTTGACGTCATGCCGTATGCTCGTAGTTTTAATTATTAGGAACTATTGCAAAATACCTAGCTAATTAAACCAGTATATTATTAATTATTATTATTAGTCAGTTTCTTTTCATATTTACACTCATCACATAATTATGATAGTAAAAAAATAAACAAACAAATAAATGATTTCCCTCATCCATTAAAAAAAAGAAAGAGAGAAGAATCAGAATTAAATCAAATTGCTATTTAAATTTCAATCCACAAACCACAAATCAGAAATGTGTTCTTCTCTTATTAAAACTGAAAGTTTTTTCAAAGCCTTAACTTTTTGGGCTAGTTTTAGTTTTTACCGTTTCTTTCTTTCTTTCTTTTTTTTGTCATTGGGACGACCCTGAATGATGATGTTATAATAGAATAGATAGTATATAGTTTGGGAAATAACTAAACTATATTTCACTGCATATCATATTGTGTGTGTGTCAAATCAAATTTGAATTTGATTTAAAATGTCTGTCGAATTTATCAGATGCAACTCTATGAATTAGATATTGAAAAATAGATTTTGTTTTAATGCAAAATAAGTAGAAACAAAAAGTCTGGAAAATATAAATGCACCTTTGCAATGTTGGAAAATGATTTCTTTTTTAAATAAGGTTTTGGATTATAAACAAATGCAATCCAGTATAGTATACATTTTAAACTCACATGGATAAATAATAATTTTTTAAAAAAATGGGATTAAGCATACATGTATTTTTCTCCCTCAAAGATGTTAAATTCCTCTTCCTACTGCTACTATTGACCAAGAAAAGATGAGACGGACGAGTCTTACGGTATGTGAAGCTCTGGCTATTTATAAACATTACTGTGCGTAGTGCCTTCCAGAATAAAAAAGAAGAGGCCGGAGACTCCTATTACAATGAACCTCGACAGACAAAAGAGCTCCTCTGAACGTTCAACACATTTCCTACCTTAAGCCAAATTCATACGGAATGGTGACACATGATGACACACACGTACACACTCACGCACGCACACCTTCGCAGTACAAACATGACAAAGAACCTGATTCCACAACTGTAAGGAGAAATAGTATTCTTTTTAATTTAAACAGCAGTTTTTACAGTACAAAACACACTGTACACAAAGTGACTTCCTGCATCCATAAATAAAACCTGTACGTTGTGTTCCTCTGGTAAAACAAGTCTCCGCAGGTCACTTGGTCTTCGCCTTGAACTTTCTGTGCCACTCAGGAACGTCTTTATTGGTCTGTGAAAAGACAGAAAACGAGCTATTTTGGGCTTTTCCTTTGATCTTTGCTATGCATTGAGGTTTCATAAAAGATACGAAGCGCCAGCTTCCCATAAGCAAACAACCTCGGGTGTGTTTCAGCGTTTACTAGAAGCTCCATGGGGTTTTACAACGAGCTCATACTTTTTAATGTAACAAAATAATTAACCAGATTCAATACAAGCTTTGTACTGGAGGTGCTCCTTTACAGACTTCACATCGTTTAGATTATTTACATGATCAGGCCTTTCATGCCCTAAATATTGATGATATCAAAAAAGAAAAAAATCGGACTGTTGCAGGTGTCCGTATTAGGCAAGTACCACTTCAGAAAAATACTGTTTTCACTATGCAATTACTTATTTAACAAAAATGAAGCCAAAAAAAAAAAAAAAATGGGGTAATACTAAGTACCCTCTTACTGCTTCCACAGGATTTTAAGACGTTATGTTAAATCATCAACCCTGGATTTATTGATCATCACCAGCTGTGCAGACGTCTATAAATGTAGAGGTTTGACAGTTTCCTAGTCATTCAGGTGTACAAAGGGGTATTAAACCATTTTCAAACTATTTCTACAGTTCTACAGTAAGAAAGATAATTCACAAGTGGAAACTATTCAAAACTGTTCCCAACCTTCCCAGGAGTGGACGTCCCAACACAGTGTGAAATGCTCAGAAATACGAAAGAGAGAAAAAACAAGAAGCAAGAGCTACATCTCAGACTGTACAGGCCTCACTGAGAATGTTAAATGTTAAAGTAAAATTAGAAGAAGACTGAATAAGTACAGTTTGTTTGGGGTTGAAGGCATGGATGCATGTCTGAGGATGACAAAACTGAAATCTGAACAAACCACAAGTCTTCCAGATGGACAACTGAGACGAAAGTGGAGTTGTTTGGTCTTGATGCCCGGCGCCATAAACCGAAACAACATTTCAGCAAAAATACTTCATAACCAGTGTCGAGCACGCGGGTGTCAGGGTGATGATTTGGGCTTAGACCTGAACACCTTGTGGCCACGGAGTCGACCATGAACAACTCTGTATAGCAAGAAGCATCTGTTCAATGGCTGAAGCTTGGACAAAAATTGGGTCATACAACAGGACAAATGATCCGAAGCACACTGGGACATCAACAACATAATGGCTAAAAATATTTCTTTTAAATCAAAAAAAAAAAAAAGATTGAAGGTTTCGGAAAGGTTTAAGTCTAGACCTCAACCCCACTGAAATGCAGACCTTAAGAGAGCTGTACGTAAGTAAATGTGAACCTCGAATGAACTAAAGTGAACAATGTAAAGAGAAATTCCTCCACAATCATGTGAGTGATAAAGTCAAACAGAAAAACATTACATCATGTTATTGCTGATACAGTCGGATCTACAAGATATTATTTTACTATTTTTTGTTATTTCATTTCTGTTCAATAAATACGTATAATAAAAAATAAGTTATATGTTGTATTTGTCTAATACTGAGACACGCCACATAAAACCTTTTTTTTTTTTAACCAAAAAAAAAAACAACAGAATTCGAAGAGGGGATCCTGACTACTGAACATGACTGTATATTATGTGTTTATCAATATTCAGCCATGTTGTGCTCACACACACCGTCATTACTGTTTGAATTGTTGATTATACACAGCTCGTCTTTACTCACAAACACGGTGGGTTTGGGTCGGAGCTGGTTCTGATCGCCGTCTGCTGTCCTGCCGGGTTCTCGGGGACGCTGTCGCGCTCCTTGGCCGCTGCCGAGCTCCGCTTCTGGCTCTCGGTTTTGCCGTGAGCGCATGCTGACCAGCACCTGTTTCATGGCAGAGAGCTCCTACGGGGAAGACACGGCCAATCAGAGGACAAATAAATCCTAAAAGCTGCAGAACTAATCTCTGCTTTCAGTTTAGATAAGAGGACCAACAATGATGCCGCATTCACCTTTGGAACGTGTGTAGTAAGCATGTAGTTAACTGATCATTATCCATCTATACTGTAGCTATCACTTCGTCATCTCTACTGCTGCATCGTAGATTTGTCCCAGATTTTAAATCACTACAACTGAAACGTGGTGGTACAGTAGGTACTACCCGGACGGAATATGATTTCTGCAAGTGATAATTGATGGGTACGTGTTTTTTTCTACGATATATGCAAGTTTTAGTGTGACGATCACGTCTACAACGCACATACCAGACTGCTTTGAACTTTATTACTACCGGTCGTTGTCGTAACGCATCTGTAAGCTAATCCTCCGGCAGGAACTCAAATATTCAGCCAGACGTCCCTCTAGACATCAAACTACCGTTTCAAAACAAAAGAGCGGCCGCATTCTGGAGCGACTTTAAACTAAAGAAAAACAGTGACGGAAAAGAATTTATCACTTAGAGTGATTTCTACGGCTCGTTTGATATAAAGTAAAATACGGTGTAATGTTTGCGTAAAAAAAAAATAATAATAAAAAAGATTTACAAGGCTGATAAAGGCGGCGATAAAATCTCGGAGATGCTCTGGTAATTGTTACATCGTCCAAAATTGCAACGTAAAACAAATATACATTTGCATCAGGGTTTAAAGTTTAAAGAAAATTGGGAACGTCATCAAAGTAATGATTTTCATTTTTGCCTCGATACTTTCGGCGACCGCGGCTTGTCTGCTTTCTTAACGTAGAAATTTTTAAACAATGTACTCTTGGGCGGAAAAAAAAAGAAAAAAAAAAAAAAGGAATAATCAAATTTGTCACATTTGTTTAATAATCAAATGCACGCTTTATATTTATAGTCCAAGTATTTAATGAAGTTGCATGAAGCATGAAGTTAATTTGACTATTATTTATTTTGGTGATTTATTATACTATCATTATAACGACCTTCACCTTAAAATGCCTTTAAGGCACTTCCGGTAAATCCAGAACGTAAATCACTTTCATTTCGGCTTTCTGTGACTTGAGCTGAGAAATATTTCACTTAGTTCTCCTTCCTATCGCTGTCACGTCCTGTCCCTGCATCAATCAAAAGACACCTGAGCACAGGATCGACTCGATGTTGTGACACGTTTCAGGTGTAACGCTTCCAAACCACATGGAAATCGGAGCTGAAACAGGTCTCTCTCGCTCGCTCCGTTTTCGTTTTGCCAAAACGTCCATCATTTTAAACCACATATTAAAACTTGTATTAAAAGTGACACTGATGAGATCTTGCGTAAAATGCAAACACGCGAGGGGGGTGGGAATGAGGTGTAGTACAGTGGTGGATGATTTCTGCTTTTGCAGGGCTTATCCGCGCTGGAACGTCCAGCACCCTTCGGTTGATGAATATAGACGTGCCTGGTTGTGTGCATGTCGGGGGGTCATTTAATATTTCTATTTATCACTCGGCCACCATATGCGCTGGCATGTTCTAGCGCTGTGCGGGCGAGCAGCTGTCCACGAGGACTGCGTGCTTTATGCCAACATGCCACTGGAAGTTGTGCACTCTGCAAAGGCTGCGCCAGCAGCGGCGGCGGCCGCGCTGGTGGGAGGGGAGAATGTTTGGTTGAAAATAGCTCCGAATTTCACAAATGTGTTATGAGCTTCTTCCTTAGGCATGAAGTCGGTGCAAGTGGCGAGGAGAATGAGAAAACCACGACGGGCTTCTTTTAAATGGCGTTTTTATTTAACCATTATTATTATTATTATTATTATTATTATTAACAATATTATTATTAGTAATACTACTGCCTCAACTCGAGCCCTGCATTCGCAGGCAGTCTGATGGAAACGATTAGATCCGAATCAGAGCGATCACACGGCGTTAAAATTCATGACAGCCAGAGTGAAGTGGCGAGACAGGAATTTCCAGTTGCCTTTCTGCACACAAAAACAAATTTAAATAAATAAAGGGAATTCTTCTCCGGTCATTTGCGTGCAGATAATGGCAAGCATTAAAAAATTCCTGTGAACACAAGTGCTGTTGGGTGAACTGCTCGGTGACATACCGAGACCTGGCACTGGGAAGAATGATGTCTGTGCATAACCCGAGCGATTAAGCGCCGATGTGACGTTGAGAAAGAGAAGGACTTGTTCGAGCAGAGGCCGGGAGTCGCTAGCTAGCGTGTGACTAGCGTTCTTTGCATGTTGTCTGCACAACAAAGAGAAAAACACCCGGAGGCAACTGTGTACACTGTGTGTTCGTATGAGCGTGTGTCAGTGTGAGTGATCAGGCAGCAAAAAGTTCCACCGAAACACTCCAGGCGCTTCCAATAGCGACATTTCATCCGTCTTTTGTTTTAACTTATCTGCACCGTATCTAACACGCAACCGGTGGCAAAATTTCACAACGCTTCTTTTTCTCTCTCTTTAAAAAAAAAAAAAAAAAAGATTCACTCTGACCAGCGTGACCCGAGCTGAACCATAAACAGATCTTTAATTTGACCTGGATCTGAGTTACCGGATTACACGGCGACACCTCCCCGGGTGACGCAACGCAACCATCCCTTAGGCCCATTTTCCTATGTGCCGAGTCAGCCGTTACCTCTCTGTGGCTCAGGAGTCGCTCCAGGTCGGCAGCCATGTTGTTTTTCACCTGCAGCAGAGATGCCCTTTCTTTCTTCAGTGCACTATGGGAGGAAAAAAAATAAATATATATATATACATATATATATAAACTGTATTGTTTTTAAAAAGCAGCACAGAAGAAGAAGTATTAACCCTTTCATTCAAATATGTTGAAATTCAAAATGATCAATTCCCTCCAAGGATAATTCAGGATTCTCAGCATAAATGTTGTTTACAATACGGATCTTCACTAACAATTTCTCGGGGTGTGTAATTTACAGCACTTCTTCTGGTGTGCTGAAAGAAGAGGATTAACCCTTTCATAGGTCACTCATGAAAACAAGGACACGATTTTGTTTACTTTTGTGCACATTATACATTGATGATTTTTATGTTGAAAAGCTATAGTTTCTCACCCAGCTAGGCTAATAAATAAATAAGTGTATATAAATATATATAGCTCAGAGTGTTAAGGCACCAGGTTACTGATCACAAGGTTAGCGGTTCGAGTCCCAGCTCCACCAGGTTGCTATTGATTGTTGGGCCCCTTGAGCGAGGCCCTTAACCCTGTCCGCTCGAGGGACGCTGCATCACGGCTGTGACCCCAACTACGCTGGGATACTTGAAGAAAGGATTTCTCTGTGCACTAATGTTTGTATATAACAAATAAAGGCTTCACTTAAATTAATGAAACATGATTTGAAATAAGTAAGTGCAAAAATAAAACGAACGTGTTTTTCTCTTGAGGGACTGATACTTTCTCACTCCTATTTTTTTCGCCCGGTTAATGGTTAAGCTTACTCTGAAACAGATTTTCAGTCAACTCCCTGCTGCTTTACTTTACATACCTGGAACGAGCCCCAAGATAACTGAACCTGGCTTAACAAGCGTACTGTGCTGTAGCATCTGGAGGGGAAAAAAATAACTAAATACATTAACAGAGATAAAACAACCGGTTCCAATTTAAACAATGCTTTATTCTTTTTAAAATTCTGAAATGTAGAGTGTTTCTGGTGAACAACGTTCCTAACGTCTACTCCATAACCTTTTTCCATGATACACCATCACACCTGCAAAGGGAGAACGATGAATCAGGAACTCGCCTAACCTGCTGCTCAGACAGATAGACAAAGGGGCTGATCATTTTACTGAGTAAAACCAGAGACAAAAGGACCTCAATCATAAAACTGGAAACCAACCAATTAACTTTATTGTAACATGGTCTCCATCACGAGCGATGCAGCATTCGCGAGAGCGTCGGCCCCGGCTTTCGAAACGCCTTTGAAAATCCCGTTTGTCGCAGTTGGTCTCGAACCGCACTACAGAATGTTTACGGAGACGACGCCACTGACGAGAAATCGGCACGGAGACGTTTAAAGGAGGGGAAACCAGTGTCGAAGACGAACCATGCACCGAAGGAGACACCGAAGACGCCAAAGGGGATTTTCAAAGAGGATTCGAGAGTTGGGTTCAACGATGGTGTAAATGTATTGCTTGTGATGGAGACTTTGTTGAGTAGTATCTGCCAGTTAATAATAATAAAAAAAAAACTATAAACAATAATAATTATGCCCACTGCTTAAAAAAAAATGGAACCAAAAAAAAAAAAAAAAGACAAATATAAATGAGACTAAAGTATGACGGAGTTAGCAGATGTGCTGCTAAATGGCTGAGCCACGTTATTGGAAAATCTCGTTATCATCGTCATTTACAACTCTTTTTGGCTTTTATGATATTTTTGGTCGTCACTAAATTTAAATAAGTTGCAACATAACCTGGTTGGGTTACGGGCTATTTATCAACATACACACACAAGCATGAAGAAAAGCAGCTATTTATTTTGCCATGTGCATGTGTTCCTCAAGGGTTCCTCAAGGGTTCTCATTTTTAATCCTGCACCATTTCTTCCATCACCTTCATGTTCGGTGCAAGAACGTTCAGCACAAGTACGTAGTAATAATAATTGCTATTAAAAATAATAACAACTATAAAATAATTTTTTATCCTCGGTTTGATTTCTCTTGTTTTTCTTGATGCACATCCACCAATTGAGGTGTGCAGAGCCTGTCTAATACTCTCTTCCAGTCTAAATCATTAGTCAAAACATCAAGCGGACACGCCTCTCGGAGTGCACGGGGCCCTCGGGTGTGGCAGACTAATCCGTAAGTGCTTTTTAGGTTTTTTTTTTTTTTTTTTAATACTTGAGTTTTGGGGCGGGACAAACTGGTCTCAGGTTAGTAACAACAAGGTTGTGTTGAGATAAACATGGCTTCCTGTCAAGCCAGAAACAACCCTGTGGGATATTTTTTTTTTTTTAAATCCTCTAGCCTTTAGCACGACATTAAAACAGAAACGCAAATAATACCTGTTGCGTTTTATTTGTATACCAGGAAACTGTGAGGACTTTCTAAGAAACCCCCCTGAACTTATTTGTTGGCATGAAAAGCCACGATTACCAGAAAATACAAATAAACATCTTAGACTGTTTTCCAGGATGGGTATAAATCTTTTTCCTCATAGGCACACACACAATACCTTACACCCATGTGGAAGAGCCAAGTAAATAGCATGAAGCACTTATGAATACCTTTCCAGTGAAGAAGTCACCTGCATGTAAGGACATGACCTTAACCTAGGGTGACAGAATGACAATACTGTCGATCTGATGATCTGTCAACTCGTGCATATTTCCTGGATATGTTGTTGATGCAATAAGATCTCAAAGGATTTTAACTCATTTAAAATACACACAAATTGAATATTTGCAAGCGTGTACGAGTGCCTTCCTGCTCGTTGTTGATATACAAAACAAATTTCCTTTTCTTTTTTGATTGTATCCACAATTTCTTTTTACGTTTGCAACAAATTTATTTGTGGGATTCATCAAAGTTATTTTTTTGCTCTTTCCTCTATAGAGAAAGTCTTACGATTGGTCGAGAACACTCTTACGTAGACAATATTAAAAATATAGTTGCGAGCAACAATGAGCGGGCCCAAGTACTTTGCACTATTGATCCTCAGGCAAACCAGAAAGACACACATTTGAGACGGTCAATATGAGGCCACACGGAAAGTCATCAGCCACTATTTTCGACCTACAAAAAGCCGTGGATGCTGGGAAAAAAGCGATATGATGTCACGCAATGTAACGCCATTGAGTTATTAATGATGTTACTAGCCGCTTTTCAGCATAAGTTTAAGGCATCAAGTCAGCAGGACGTTATTAGCGGCTTTTTAGCACAAGTTTAAGGCATCATCATGACACAATGTTATAATCCACAATTCTGCATCCTCGACGATCACATCGTGCGATTGTTTAAATCCCCTTGGAGGAGATGGGCGGGTTTCGTAAACGACCCTAAAAGAACTGACTTCCTGTTGAGTGGACTCCATATATACTTAATCTCCTGTTATACTGAATTTAACAGCTTTATCCCTGCTGTCCGTTATGACCCAAATCAGGATGTGTTCCCTATCGAGTCTGGTTCCTGTCGCGGTTTCTTCTTAATGCCATCACGGGGATTTTTCCCCTCGACACCACCGTCGCTTCGGCTTCCTCACCAGGGACGTCCTGATCATTTTGATTGATTCGTATTTCCTCAGACATTTTAAACCCATTTCCCTAATTTTCTTTTTTGATTGTGTAAAGATGCTTTAAGACAATGACCACTATTAAAAACGCTATGTAAATAGAACTGAGTTTAATCTGATCGCTTACTTCATGGTCAATTAGACCTACTCAAGATGTGCGTTCTGCTTCTGAACTAATGTACAGATTAAAAGTACATTATATGCTTTGGCCATCCAGGAGTTATGCAAAGAAGTGTGTTGCTAGATAAGACAGATGAACGGCTGCCGAGCTGTTTTAGATTGAAATGAGTTTCATTATGAAACCCACCATGAAGTTTAATAATCCCTTAACTTTATAAAACTCTAACCTAAGTGACACAGGGTATGAAACCCCCCCCCCCCCTTTTCTTTTCTTTTTACCGCGCATTTTTTGCCATTGCTGCTTTTTTGATTTACCACCAACACCAGTGCACATGATCACATGCTCCAGATGATCACATTTTTTATTAAGTTGATTTCAAATTAGCTTAATAATTGAATCAACTTAATCAATACACTGACTGCTGTAGTTCTTCTTTGTATTTCTACCTTCATACCTGCCCTTTTACGGTGTTTAGGAGGCGGTACCTAAGCTAATTACATGCAAATCCTAGGCAGCTTCCGATTAAACGGATTTGGATGGTTAAGAAAGTTAAGGAATAACCTCTTATTTTTTACTCAACAGAAAACTTCAGAGAATGTTGCTGTATGAGGCCCACTGTATCACAAAAAGTCGAACCTTCATGACGCAATAACTTATAATCACGAACCTTACCCCTTTAAACGAGTTTCAATTTACTCACCTGCAGCAATGACTTATTGTTGCCAATATTTAGCCGGATTCTTATACACTATCTGTGTCTGCATCTGCAACGGCACTATCTATCTGTTTGAGTGTCTGCAGCCACGCTATCTGCACTTGTATCGGCATTGGGTGCGCGGTCTGGGGCTAGATGCTTTTTCTACAACAAATGAGGGCGTGCTGCGTCACCCGCTCGAATCCGGGCTACCGCTCTGAGCGCGCACCTCACTTCCTGTTCCGTCTGCGAGAGACGCTCTTTGAGTGACTGGATCTGCGTGTCCCGCTGTTGAACCGTCTCGATGAGGTAACTGTATGGCTGCTGAGACTGCTGGAGAAGCTGATTGGCTGTCTGCAGCTGGAAGAGAAAAACAGACAGAAATATTAGATTAAAGGTGAGAGTGAAAGGAAGAAAAAAGAAAAAGAAAAGAAAGAGACATTGAAGCATGCAGATACACATCAAGAGCTTTACTTAATGTTCTCATCAAACATAAGAAAAAAAAAAAATAAAATAAAAAGTGATTTCTAGGATTTTGACCATGGCATGTTTGTTGGTGTTTCTACCAAGTTTCAGGAACTCCAGATTTACTGGGATATTTTTAAACCAAGTTGGGCAGAAAATCGTCTATAAAAAATGTGAAAGAAACCTACTGAGAACTTGAAAAGTTATTGAGTTTCTCAAAAAAAAAAATGTCATTAAATTAAAAAGTTAATGGCTTAATAACATTTTCTTTTTTTAAAGTGTACTACGCACCTCACGCAAGATGATTTCCCGTAAGCGAGACGAAATCAACCCATTTATCTCATCACGAATCTTATCTCAAAACATTTGATCAGAACAGAACGGGAGCTTGAACTGCCTCAAGGAATATAAGCTGAAATTTGAGACAAATTATATTAGCTTCCCAACGTACGGACGCCTCTGAACTGAGCGCTCCATTTCCACTGAAGGACGGATAACAAAACAAGACTTTGAATTACAACACAACGGCCGAGAAAGGAGGCTAACGTCCTTCTCATCCCTTTGAAATCGCCCAGAGATTATTCCGAGGAAGGGCACCTGATACACGAAAGACGCAAGAGCGATCGTGTGACTAAGCGTAAATCTATAGGGAAATATTCCGAGCATGTAGCTCTGTCTTTTTAAACGGGCCAAGCCATACGTGTCGAGTTTTGACGAGATAATCAGACGTACTGTACACTGGTGGCCTTGAAAGAAACGACTAGCTATTTGTGCCTGCGGGCTGTTTGTTATAGATTTCCTTGTGTGTATGAACAAGTGATCACGCAATCGTCTTGAGAACGTCCCGGGATCAGAAATGACAAAACGTTCTGGCTACGAATCTAAAAAGTTAAGTTGGGAGGAAAAACAAGGTCTGTGGAATGATCCTTTAATGCAGGGAACACTGTGAACTCGGCGTATCGCACACAGCGCTGCAGGACAGAGAGGAACAAGTGCGGACTTGTGTCAGTTCTTGGTCCAAGTTTGACTCTGGGCGACTCTTCGGCAGGGCATGAAGCCACGAGGAAGAACGGATGCCAGTGATACCGTGGATCAAAGCGCTCCGGATTCCTCAACAAGTATCAGCGATGGAGTCTCTTTACTGCTCATGGGAACAAATGAAATGCTCGAAGCACCGAAAGACTGTCGCTTGCGCGCGCAGCCTATGTTATTGCGTTCGTGCTCGATTTACGCCACAGACTCTTAGGCCACCTGATCCTGATACTGATCCGCTGTAATAAAACACCATGTCATGTGACCGTTTCCAGCATGAGTTATGTCTTAATCTCAAGCATAAATCTTCAATTTTATGGCGTTTTATGCTTCATGTGAAATTTCCTCCAGGATCAATAAAGTCTGTCCGTCTGCAACACATTTCCTTAAGTGCTCGCCCGATCATCCGGAGATCGCGACTTCGATTCCCGGGTGATTCTGTAACCTCTCGCAGCCGGAGGTCTGGAGAGAGAGAGCTGATTGGCCGAGCTCTTTCAGAGGTACTTAGTGCTCCTCCCACATTAAATTATTTAATGAGCCCTCTAGTGATGACTAAATTAGGGGGAAAATCAGGAAAAAAATTTTAAAATATACATATAAAAAAAAAAGTGTAAGTAACTAAAAGAAAAAAAGGGGCTGAAATAAAGAAATAAATAAAGAAGTTAAAGGCGATGAAAGATAAGAGACAAAAGAGAGAGGAGGTGAAGAAAGTGAGGAATCAGACGTACAAGTAGGTAGTAAAGAATGCAAAACAGTTAAGGAAAAGAACGATCGCCATTGCGCGTTTAAAGTACAGCTAAAAAGCTTTAATGTATTTATTTTTATATACTAAATTAATTTAATAGCTTTTTTAAATTTACCTCGACCGTATATACAGTACGTTATACAATTTAACCTGTAAAACATTTCTCAAATTCTTAAAAAAAAAAAGATATGCAAAATATTAAGGACTTATTATGACTTCCTGCAGAGATAACATCTGGCTTTCACAAACGACATGATGTCATTCTGAAGCAAAATGTCAACCTGTGAAGGCTTTGCTCGATCACGTAGCTGAGGAAACATTGTTGCTAAGCAACCTTCGTGATCGAGCCTGCGGAATGCTTATTACGCAACCGGCTGTCCGAGCGAGTTTATTTGCACTTCGAGCAAAAGATTCATGATCACGGTAAACTCGTCACCGCAGACTTCGAGGAACGATCTTATTCGCCCCCTGTATCTCATCTATTTTTATTATAAACAAAATATCTATTTCCCTCTTCTATGGCTCTAACCGCCGTATAATCTGAACAGCACCCCCTGCAGCACTGGTGCCTTGTTTACACGGCGGGTCGATAAGTAGCGGCAGCTAGCCTGCAAGGTTGTTTTTTTTTAAGCTTATTGTAGGCCGTTTCGTTTTGTCTTTGCGCTTCACTCCAAGATCATGTTCATTATAAAGTATCCTGAGGCTTTCTGGAGAAGAATAATTCCAAAGTAAAAGAGAAGGATACGGCGGGTGCTGCTTTATGAACACATGAATCATATTTTATTGAGAAGAGGACACCGTACTAGGCAACTTGATCCGAAATCAAAATGTTTATGTACTGGTCTGATTGAGGGAATTACTCAACAAGCGAGGGAAAAAAAAAAAAAATGCACAAAGATCGCTGGAAACCCACTGCAACATCTGTGACTCATTCCCAAGTTTCAAGAGCCTCTAAACTCTGGGGAGTTTCTGCATGAATTTAGCAAGCGGAGGCGTTCGCGCGGTTTTGTCCATGTGCTGTGGGACAGCGAGCGGAATGTAAAAGAACCCAGTAAAAAAAAATTTTTAAAAAGTGACCCTGATGTGATAAACTCAGAAGTACTAATAACTTGGAGCACTTGCTGTGATCCGGGCTGGGTTGGCAATTCGCCCTTTAATGTTCAACAAAACGACATTTTTGTTGAATGATAAGAACGCCGGCTGTCAGTGAAAACGATGATGTGTAAATATCGGGACATTCTTTACCAGTGTAGATCAGAAACCTGATCCCACTAACTTGTGAATGACTGAAAAGAAGCAGGAATGAACATCTCTTCGGGTTATATCTGGAGTGATGGATGTGACATTAGAACAAACACACTTCCTGAGCTCTTGGCTTTTCATGAGTTTGGTGCCAGAAAACAGTTGCTGTGCTTTTCCCATTGACTGTAGTTTGTCGAGTTTGCTTCAAGATGTTTTTTTTTTGGCACTAAGGGATAGGAATTAAAAGTACTGAGACTGGTTTTCACAAACTATACAGACTGCGAGAATAAAATAATAATAATAAAAACAGTGCCATGGCTGTGCTGTCGTGGTGTTACTCTTTTTCGATTGTCAATCGCAGTTACGGTAGCTAATCCTAGGCATTCGTTAGCGTGTGTATGTTGAAGACGGCAGATAGCCTGTGCTCAGAGCGCTTATGTTTTCCTTCTTGCAAAGTTTTTGCATGGATTTTGTGATGTCTGGTTCATTTAACAGTAAGAAGGATTCAACATTCAAGTCATTTCAACATAACATTCATGTGTGCGACTTACTTATGATCGGACACAGCTGACTGGAAGCTTTTTTTTTTTTTTTTAAGTTTTTTTATTTATGAGCTGTGAGTGATTCGAGCAAATTAAATTTTTTCCAACCCACGCCCGTTATCTTGGGTTTTGTCCCCTTTAAATCTGGGGTCAACACTTCTGGCACTGGTTTCACACCAGTGCTCCCATTGAGGACTGGAATCCAATTCTGGACTGGAACTGCATGGAATGGGTGGATTTTATAGGGGTAGGATTAAGATTCTTGCTCAAGGACCGAGCAGAAGTGAGACCAAGACCCAGAGTTTCAACTGCCTCCAACTGAGCTCCCTTTTACAAAAAAAACAAAAAAAAACCCATGACATTCCTTTACTAGGGTGCCAAACATTTTTTTTTCCGATATTGTATACAAGGTATACACTCTTCAGTGTTAATTTAATTTCTCTACTAGTCTTTCCATCATTGAAAAAAAAAACATGAAAACTGACTTTTTTTTTTTTCTTTCGCCAAGGAAATCGGTCAAAGCAGGAACACGATGATGATGCGCACAGCAGATCAGATGACCTAGAACGCTGTTGGTTTCTGTAATCATGACACCTCTGTTGCGCTCATTCACGTCTGACTGTTAGTTTTACCCTCCTACTTTTCCAAACTCTGCTGCCATTTATAATCTTACTGTCAGGTATCAGAAAGAAGGGGACTGGTTTCATGGGTTTGAGAGATTTTTACCGTGACGGTGTGTTTACTGAGGATCTAAAGCTACATCCGGGTTTCTTTAAAACTGCTTCGTGCGGGATGTCCGATCCTAAACGGCCTATACAAACAAAGTTGAACTGAACTGTGCTACTGCTGGGAGGAGAAAAACAAAAACAAAGAGACAAAATTCGGGGAAATGGAATGATAATAATAATAATAAAACAGCTTATATTTGTAAAGATGATGATTCTGGTGTTCATCTCCATACGGTGATGGATGAACCAAGAGAGTGTGTGTTTGATGGCGTGATACCTCTTCTGAGATCTGCCCCGCGTGGGTGGTGCTTCTCTCCAGGTCTCTCCTTAGCAAAGTATTTTGTTTCTCTAACTGAAGAACCCTTCTTGCCAGATGAACGCTATAAAAAACACACAAACTTCTTTAAGCATCGCTCACCTTTAACAACAGTAGCCTAAATCTTAGTTGAGACTCGTGACCTCCTCCCTCTCTCACCTCTGCTTCAGCCTCCTCTTGGCCGTGGTCGGGACGTTCGCTCCGTAGCCGTATGAAAACAACACCCTCTCGGCTTCGTCCTCATTTTCCACTATAAAACACAGAACAATGCGCCGCGTGCGCGGTAACGTGTTTGGATGGCTCTCCGACCACCCACCGTCAGGAGCACGAGGGGAGAGGCTAACTACGCTCGTGAACTATTATCTCTCCTGCTTAGAATGCGCAGAAGTTCTCAAAACATAGCAGAGCGATTTCATGAACTCTGAAGCAAACGGCGCAGAAAGAAAAATGATGTGAATTCGTTTGTGATGTTGTTAAACTCGTGCAGAAATAACAAGAGTAAAAAAAAAATCCTGTTTTTTTTTTTTTTTTTTTTTTTTTTTTTTAGACCAAATTTAGTATTTGTTGATTTACTTATTTAAGAAATATTTAAACACTGTGAATCGATTGTTGCTCCGGGCTCGGAAAAAGAACAGAAATCCTGTTTACTTCAAACTCTAGGGGACGTCTAAGGGTCCAGCTGATGAATTTTTGAATTTTTTTTTTTTTAAGATCTGAAAAATAACCTCTTAAACTGTACAAGTCTTACATTTAGAGAAGAATTTGATTCATCGAAGAACGATATTTAAAAATGAAATTCCACACCCACCTTCCTGGACCCTCAACCCTGGAAGCGCGGGCTCACGGTGCCAACCGCTACACCACCTTGGCGCCTACAGTTCATTTCAATACAAGCTGAAAATACTTTCGGTCCTAATCTACAACAGAATCGATATTGTGTGTGATTGGTCGGCCTGATGAGCTGAAGGCTGCTATCTAAGCAACTATCTAATGCCTCGGCAGTGCCACAGGGCCTACATGCCATGGCGCAATCATGCAGGAATCCGTTATAAAGGAGGCCTGACCAAGAAGTATTGAGTCCAACACCCACCGCGACCCGGAATACAGGATAAAGTGGTATAGAAGATCCGAGTGAGTAAATTACACGTAATTAATCTAGATTTGATTTTTTTTTTTACACTGTATTCTAACTTATTTAGATGAACTGTACATATATTAGTACGCCGTATATTGCTAAATGGTCATTAAAATACAACCAAGTAATAGGTAGGTAATAAGTAGGTTTTCATCGCTTCTCTCTTTCTAATCAGAGAGATCGGAGCAGAGATTAATCTGTAACTGCTAACTACATTGTTAAGTTTAGGCTGGCCGTTCAGATTTAAATCATAAGCGGAACAAGTCTGACATGACTCATACACGTTTTCTGCACCGACTCTCATTATTTATGAGAATAAATCATAAATGCTTCCCTTTATACGATGTGAATTTGTAGAAACTTCCACTAAAGTGACAACAGTCCCCCCGCATCCCCAAGCCGGGCTGTTTAATCGCCCTCTCCCACGTTTAATAGACCGCTAAGAACTTTCTACTGTTCTGACAACGCAGAAAGCTTGGGGCTTTCTCAGACGCGGGTGTGACGGAGTGTGCACATCATGCTTGAAGGAAAACACCCCGAAAACCTGGTGAAACAGGATTTATAGGTGAAGAAGAAGAAAAATAATAAATCTCTGCATCTCTCCCTCTGTCAGCGTAGAGAGAATAGAGTTCCTACATTTAAAAGATGGTTCGTTTAAACCTAGAGAACAGAACTCTGAAATCTGATCCTGGATCAGTTGGTAAAGTTGTCTCACTTTCTGCCGCCTGCATGGTGATGTCATCCAGCTCCTTCTCCAGCTTCTCGTAGGTCTCCAGCCTCACCTGCAGCTCGGCATTCTGGGACTGCAGCTCCGCGATGCGTTTCTCCGATGATGACTGCAGCGCGTAGAACTCCTTGGTTAAAACCTGAGTGAGAGAGACGGTGGTGGACATATCTAAGCTTTTTATGCTTCGATCGATTAAAGATTATGCCACCCTAATTAATGATCTCTGACTTTGATCAAGTCAGAATTCCTACTCAGGAACTAGATTGCTTCAGTCCTTCATACAGGAATCTGAGAGCAGTTCGATTGACATGACTGAAAATCTTCAGTCACTTTGCACAGGAAGTGACATCAATCAAACACGAGTTGCACATGAACTCTTAGCTTTAAATATACTTGCGCTTGTTTTAGTGCACGCAGAGCAATGTCTGAGGAGATCAACGTCATTGTTGCTAACAAAAGTCAAACACGCAGGAAACATCCGTGTGTTTTTTCGCTTTGTAGTTCAAGAGGTCAAAAATGATGTAATTTCAAGCTCAGACATCCGTGAGTCAAAAGCAGGATTTGCATTTAAGCTCTTACAATTAAGTGATGGAGGATCATGTGATGTTTGCCGAGGTTTTATTTGCTCTATATTCGACTGTACAATAAGGACCAGGTTTTTTTTGTTTTTTTTTTTGTCTCGGCTTGCATTGTACAAGTCTTAAAAAAACAAACAAAAAAAAACAGACAAAACATTTTTTTTTTATTTAAAAACAGAATAGGCAAAACACCAAGCTGATGAAAGGACACCTGCCTCCAGTTTCCTCTGGTGTTTCTCGCACTCTATCTGGCACAGGCTGAGGTTCCCGGCCGTTTCCTCCTGCACCATCTGAGCGCGTTCGGCTTCGAAAGCCTTCAGCTTCATCTGGTTCTGCAGCTCTGAGGCACGGCTGTCCGAGCTCAGCTGGAGCTGCCTGAACCTTGTGCAAAACACAAACATGTGCATTTCAAATCGGTGTTATTTATGACAATAATACACATATGCACACACACAAGGAGATCGGTTTACACTTCTTTGAAGGTGTCATTTATGTTTTCTTTCCCTCACTACAGCACACGCCCAGACACCCGTTCCAGCGTGGTGCCTGGGAACGCTTAGGCGCAAGCGGCGTAACAAAGACAAACGCAGCGGCTCACGCACTTGGTATGTGGAAGCCCAATTTGCATCGAAGACACAACTGAGGACTTCAAAAACAACTATGAGGAAGTGGTTTGACCGAGTTATTGAGAGTAACTATACAGGTTATATGCAAATACCGTAGCTTGTTAGTTAACAGCGCAGGCGGTGCACGAGCACAGGCTTGCGATCTTTTGAGTTGGTCATTTGCATTTTCTTCCTCCCTCTTACACTCGCCTACACAGAACGCCCGAGCACACTGGCGCACTATTGACGGCACGACAATTATAATAATATTTTTTTTTTTTAAATACACATTGACAAATCCTGGCATGTTCGCTCAACCGCTTAAACTTGGCAGGATATGATAAACTTTTCATTCGAGTTCTTCGTATGAATGTTGTTGTTTGAGACGGATACCACTACAACTGCATGATCATCCTTATCGCCGTATTAAAACGGTATCGAGGCAACATGTACACAAACAAACAAATTCCCATCGTTTTTCTTTCCCAGCTCACGCTGGTCACAAAACTCTGTCGAGCTTGAATGACTTTCCACACTCTCAGAACTACTGTACTGATGACACGCAGTGACACTCGCAATCTGTTGTTTGGTTAAGGTACGGGTGTGGGCGCTACATGAGTGACGGCGGACCCGGCTCCTGCACTACATCGCCTTTCAGCTGGAGATCCGTGGCGAAGGAAGGCTTATCCCCCGAGTTAATCTTTCTCAGAAGAATACACAAAAGTTGCCTGTCGTGTGACTTTGTCAAAAGCAACTGACTGTAGTTGCGGTTCTTTGAAAAAATTGCGAGATTTCTGGAGGAAGGAGTGTCACCCCGAGTCATGTCGTGTACGTGTTTAGGGTGCAAGTTCCACAAGCATTCGGACATAGAGTTTCACTGACATGTTGATCTCAAAGTAAAAATCAAGATGAATGATGGTCTGAGTTCGGGGTTCTGCTGCGTTTGACGAAACAGACTGATCTCTACAGTGGCCGTGAAGTGCAAAACAACTTTACAAAACCGTAAACAAAATAACATTCAAAGACAAATTAACAAATTCAAAACCAAATTAACAAAACCCAAAACAAAATAACAAAACCCAAAACAAAATAACAAAACCCAAAACAAAATAACAAAACCCGAAACTAATTGTTAATTTGGTTTTGAATTTGTTATTTTGTTTTCGGATTTGTTATTTTGTTTTGGGTTTTGTTAATTTGAAGTGCACTTCTCGGCCAGTCAGATACGAACCGGAAAAGGTAGGTATAGTTTGCGAATGAAATTCTTACCGCTGATTGGACGAGACACCTGTCACTCAAGATAAACAGGAAGTAGGAAATTGTGTCTCTAACTTTGTTTCTTGTGTGTTCTGCTTCATTAAAAAAAATAATAAATTCAGTGTGCAAAACTAAGAAAATAATTAATTTTTTCATTAGAAAGCAAGGAAATGGAATTTATTCAACGTTACTTTGAGGACGGACATTCGTATGCCGTGATTTTGGACATGCTGATCACGGTATAAAGATTAGTTTGCGAACTGCTGTGTCTCTTTTAAAAGAAAAAAAATCCCACAAAAACTGCAAAAATTTGGCAGAACGCCATATTTGAAACCACCATAAGGACAGTACATATTTGCACATTCATACACACACGAATCTACCGCCGCTACAGTACTTCCTGTATTAAGCATTAGTGAAGATTCCATTTTGTTGTAGGTTTTCTGAACACAATTGGGCACAATCAAGTTATTTGAAAGTTGTCTTGGTCTACGTTGACATTTAGGCATTTTGCAGACGCTCTTATCAAGTGCTTACGCTTCCCTCATTGGATGAATCCTTACACTGGCTTACTAGGTTACTAACTAAGCACCATTAGTCAAACGCTGTTGGGAAGGTTTTTTTTTTTTTTTTGTGGGAGAATTAATGATATGTCTTAAGTCATTGTTTAAAGACTGCCAGAGATTTAGCTGTATGGACAAGGAGAGGAAGTTCATTCCACCACCTAGGTGCTAGAACAGAAAACTGTCTAGATGCACGTCTTCTTCGATCTCTAAGAGATGGTGGGACTAGTGGAGCAGTGCTGGAGGATCGGAGGGAATGTGTGATTAGAGCTGAGGGCCGATTTCGGCTTTGTAAGCAAACATCAGACTTTTGATCTTGATGCAGGCAGCTACGGGAAGCCAGTGCGGGGAGCGGAGAAGTGGGAGAACTTTGGAAGGTTGAAGACGAGACGTGCAGCTGCATTCTGCAGGAGCTGCAGAGGATGAAATGGTGGACGGAGGCAGACCTGGCAGGAGCAAGTTGCAGCAGTCCACCCGAGTAGCCTGTGTGGAAAGCAATTAGTGAATTCTTCTAATGTCGTAAAGAAGAAATCGACAAGAGCGAGTAAGGTTTAGCAAGGTGTGGAGAAAATGGCAGTTGATTGTCCAGAATTAGCCCAAGATTGCGGGCAGTTGCTGAAGGAGTGATTTGATTGTTGTCCAGGGAGATTATGAGGTCTTGATGGATGATCTGCATTGTTTTTGTTTTTCAGTTTTGGTCTCTTGGTAGCTTTTGTGCATGTTTCTGCCCTCAAGCTTCAGAACCTGGTGTTGCAATCCGATTGAGTTTCTATGCGAACGCCAGAATGAGAGCGGAATGAAAGACTTTTCTGGAAAACTTATTTGTTGAGAGAGTAAGCAGCAGAGACAATAGGGATGGCTAAGGTGAGGGGAAGTTCGAATTTGTGTCGCTGTACTGACAAAAGTAAGACACCGGACGAGTATAATGCGGTGTTGTGAAGGAGTGTTCGCCTTGGAGTCTCTTTTGGCAGAGAAAATGTCGTTTGACAACAAGAAAGAAGCACTGCTTCATCTATTCATAGTTCTTTTCAAAGAATGCACGAAAGTTTCTTAAAGTCAAGCTTTTCTTTAAAAAAAAAAACAGGCTTGCACATTCTCTATACCGGGTCACGCGAAGCCTTGAGGATTGAGGGACACGGAAGGGGTACATGGAAGAGAAAGGATACACACTGGACAGGGGGCTGATCCATTGCAGGGCACACACACACTCAAACATTATGAGGAATTTGGAAAGGCCAAATCTGCACACCTCTCAATGTTGTAGAGGAAACCCATCAAGCATGGGGAGAACAAAAAGACGCCAAACATGGGACGTCCGTAACCTGTGACACGGCAAAGAGTTATCAGCAGGCTTACTGAGGAAACTGAAACACACTAAATATTTATTAACGGTCTGAGTGACTTGCCAAAAACAAGGTGATCGGACAAGGTGATTAGCGGCGACAAACTAAACAGCAAAAACATCTGCACTGCTAGTCGTTATACTAATTTACCACGATTCGGCCTTGCCATTCATTCTTAAGTCACGAAGAATCTTCAAGTCTATGTATACATAACCTATACGTATACGTTACTTTAAAGAATAACTACTCTGAAGCAATTAGCTCACACCTTCAAATCAGCGTTTTAAACAACTTTTCTCTGATCCATTACTTCAATTTATACACACATACACAATACTTTAAGGATTAGAATTCGAGAGTAATCTGTAATTACTACAAGTGTGGCAACTGACATGTACACACACAGACACGCACAAATATTTAGTCAGGAGCACAGCGTTCATTCTGAACAATATACAGAATGCAGCTCTACCTGTTGCAGTCTGGAAAAACTTTCCACTCTGCACCCGAGATGGCACGAGGAGATGCTATCGCATGAAAACACTTCAGATTGTCCTAAATTTAAAGGGCTTTAGAATGTCTTGCTTTACGGATACCGAATGTTATCATTCATAGTTTACAATGTTCTCTCAGGTGAGTTTTCCTAGTCAATGTTGTTAGCAACTGAAACCTACATGGACATCGTACTATAACCTAGTGAACCATGTGATAAATATTTCAATAAACCGTTTTGTTTAACCGTAACAAGCTGTACACATGTACGTGGAACAGAAATGTTATATACTGGATTCACGATCGGTCATGTCGTCATCTTTTGAAAAAGAGAGCATGCACAAGAGCTGTGACTACTCGATAATCACCTGATTCATAAATGCCACGTTTCTTTCCGCATTATGCAAGACTTGTTTCACTGCGATTAAGTTAACGAAAGCAAAATCTGACCTTAACTAAGGTCACCAATGAGCACAGTTATTTGATTGCATAATCTAGAAAATGCCATCACAGTTATCATCTGATTTAAGTTCAGCACTTATCAGATCGTAGCTTTGTTTACTGAATACCATCCTGTCCTTATCTAACCCTAGATGCACTCTGCTATAGATACAGCCCAAAACAATCACACAAAAAAATGCAACAGGAATCCTTTTTCCCCTCCCCCGAGCTTAAAATAAACTGTATCATGTAATGAATATGAGGCGATTTATGAACTGTGCTTATTAACGCAATTATCCAGTCAGCCAATCATGTTGAATGCATAAATTCATACAAACAAACAAAAAAGAATGATCACTGTGACACTGTGTCGGTGGAGCCAGACAGGCTGATTTAAAGTATTTCATAAACTGCAGACCTCCTGGGAAAAATGAACCCAGTGAGTGTGTGCTGACGAGAAAGATCCGAGGAGAATGCCCAAAGTGTTTGAGCTGAAAGAAAGGCTTACGGCAACTTAAATAAGCACTTATACAACTGTGTTGAGCAGAAATGCATCTCAGTGCATGCCACACAACGAACCCTGCCTATAACGTCTAAACACCACGTCAAGCTCGGCCAAAAAATAAATAAAAAATCTAAGCTTTTAGACAGTAGGCATCGAAAATGGATGGATTTTTTATTTATTATAATTTTTTTTGTCACTGAGATCATATATTCCCTCCATTCTGATATGTGAAAATCAGTCAAAGCTCTTCTTGATCTGTATCTTCATGCCCGTATACATTGCACTGCTGCTGGAACGCCACAGGCTGATTTGAATGAACTGGGGTGAATGAAATGCTCCAATATTCCAAATAAAGTGTCCGGTGAGTATTCCTTGAGCTAGTCTAATTTGTATAAATCCCAACAAGATATTTTGATCATTCTGCCAAAATGAAGACGAAGACAGGCTGAGAATTTTCTCACCATTCAGTCAGGGATTGAAATTTTGGTCCGTCTGTCTTTTAAACTTTTCCCACGTTTCAAAACAATGAGTCAGAGTGACCATTACACAACCTACATTTCACTTTTCCCCTCATTTCCCTTGTCAACACAAAGCGAGAGTGGCACGACCAGTCGCCCGCAAAGGGAGCCCTGAGGCATTTATGGGGTTGAGGGCAACAGCGGGAAAGAAGCATGTGTCACTTGTCCCTGCACCCCCCATTCCTCCCTCCTCCCAACTCCTGGGTGAATTCGAGCGATCCGTTCCCCAGGGCCAGAAAAACGTGAGCTATGCCCAACAACTGTGCACCGAGGAGCCACTGGAATGCCAGACATGCGTCTGGAGTGCAGTGACACACTGTGAGCCTGTGACATGGGCAAATAAGGGCTCGACATTGCTAAAGAAGAGGAGGGGGAGGAAGGAACCAATGTGTGAGGATGAGGGGGTGAACAAGTGTGTGCACACTCCCCCTACCGGAAATGACAAAATGGTAAACGCCAACAGGATTAAGTGTTGAAAGATGTATCCATTTACATCACTTACACCTGCTGCCAAATGAATAAAAGAAAAAAAATAAAAACTAAACCGTGCAAACAAAACTGTGGAAAGTTAAAGCTGTCAAACAAGGAAATGATAAATCAAAATTATTTAGAACATTGTGTGTGCGCGCTCAGCTTACCTGTGATGCTTTTTCTGAGCATTTTACAATACCATTAAAACCACAGCAATTTATAAAGCTTGCATGTCACCGATTTCCTGCAAGATGCGCTGAGCATGTAAACTTCCTTGTTCAACTAATTAATCTCATAACGCATGACTAAGAAATTATTTACAACAAAAAAATTTTTTTAAACCTTATAAGAATTCTCTACATGTTCGGTCAGGCATTATTGTTAACTGCTACATTCAAATGAACTTGCTGCAGGGGGATAAACAGCTAAGAAATGTCGGTCCTAGATCAGAACCCTGAGGTTCCTCATAATTTTAAAAGTCAAGACTTTGAAAGTAGAAATTCTTTTAGTGTTCTGTAAAACTGTTAGCTGAACAATGTTACTTTAGTTGCCATTCTTGACATGACTGGTTGATGGAACTTATGGAAAAATTATAATAATCTGGAGGAAAATTATGTGAAGTTATAAACAAGAAACAGCAAGTGTAAAGGTAGGGATTATGTCATGTATGATGTCATGATTAAGCTTCCACTGGATTGGTGGAAATCATAATGTCTTAAGTATAGCTTCACTGCACCTCCACTGCCAATGTCTGTAAATGTACAAGATGAATGAAGCATTAGATTTCCAAAAGATATTCCCCACTGGGAATTATCTAGATGAGGCTGGTTTTCAAACAGGTTTTCAATGTACCCGAATCATGCCTTTTGAAATAAACAAGTTTTCTTTTTCCCCTTAAGGTTATCATCATTCTAGATTATATAAACCTATGTCTAATGTTTAGTATTTGATGTTTTTAGTTCGAGTTTCAGTTACTACACGCCATCTCATAGGAAACAGCAAAAAATAGATGTTCATTCAACACCTAGTGAAAGATTCTGGTGAAAAAGTGTTCACATTCACTTAAAAAGCTAAGTCTATAGTACCGTTCCTTCAAATCATTGTTAGTCAAGACATTACATTAAGACAAACGGTTAATAATGCTTGTGTGTGATCGGGCATAACTGTTGCACAGTTGGTAGCACATCGGCTTAACACAGACGCACCTACTGACTCAGCTTGGTTCAGTTTCTGCCTTATAAATCGTTGAAGCATGCAGAACTGGCCAGTGAAGTCGGCAAATGCGCATAACCGGAGCAACTCACCATCCACCCTCCTCCTTTCAAAACTCGATCAAGTTCAGACACAGAACAATGACTCACTAATAGATGAAAATCCATACAAATACAGTAGAAAGTCAAACCGTCATCCACTTTCTACAGAGGTACAAAGTGGGATAAAGGTTATTAGGTAAAATGAAACTATAATCCGTTTATATGTTAATATGTTGAGAGCAAGCTACAAATACAGGTAAAAAGATCTTTATTTGTATCTAAATATAAAATTGTCTACATAGTTATCTACACTGGTTCTCCATATGCATTGAGCTGATGGACAAACTGGCAAATCAATATAGAGTAAATATACTGTACCTCTGCCTATATCAGTATTTTAATAAAACTAAAATAAAAACAAAGGTAGGCTTACATGGTAACAAAAGAAAGGGTTGTGTTCTGTGCATCAGTTGGGTGTACAGGCTTTAGACAAATAACCCCAAGCTATGGTGGAGTAAAACATAAAAAAAAACGGTGACATGATAAATAATGTTGTGCCAAATGTTGGTGACAAGCTCACCCTACAAAGCCTGAGAAAACATGATAAGTGTCGGTGTGTGTCTGTCTGTCCTTTTAAGAACGCCGCTGTCAAAGATAATTATAGGTATTCATGTCCAAAAGACAGGTCTTTCTCGCTTGACATTTTGGTTACGTACCTCACCAGACAACAAAATAATGTAAGTAAGCGTGTTAATAAGGGAACGGTATGTACACCGATATATTAAAAACCACTGACAGGTGAAGCTAATAACATTGATTTATTAAAATAACAGCTGTAAAAGAGTGGAATATATTAGGTGTTCAAGCAAGAGGGACTCTGACATAGGATAAACCGTAATGTCTAGGCGGATGGGTCAGAGCATCTCCAAGCAACGGCAGGTCTTGTGGGATGTTCGCTGTAACATCCCACAAGACCTGTATGCAGTGGTTAGAAGCTAACAAGTGGGGAATCGATTATTGGACAGGGGCCTCATTACCCAAGGTCCAATCATGGATGTATGTTAGGAGTGAAAGCTAGCATGTCTGGTCTGATCCCAGAGCAGGGCTACAGGGTCACAAATTGATTAAAAAGTTCATGCTGAATCTGATAGAAAGGAATCAAGACACACAATGCATTGCAGCTTGAGGCATATAAGACTACATATAGTAGCTGCAGACTCTATAGTCCAACTAGGTACTGTGGAGGCCAATGGTGGCCATTGGTGGTTGGTGGTCTATTGTATTTATTCCCATTTTACGACCATGGTAGGTCATCCAGTCAACATTAACACATGCAGTGGCCTAATCTGCAAGTCTTTGGACTGTGGGAGGAAACCGAAGTACCTGGAGGAAACCCACCAAGCGGGGGGAGAACATGCAAACTCCATGCACACAGACCCGAGGTGAGATGGAAATCAAACCAAGGAGGTACAACGAGAGTGCTACCTATTAAGCCACCGTCCCGTCCAGAGTGCCCATGCTGATTAATAAACACCACAACAACAAAAAAAAAACAACTTTAATCAGCATGTGCGAATCAGAACTGGACCTTGGAGCACTGTGTGTTGCGCTTACCTGGGCAAGAGGTGACACAAAGACGTATTATAGGAAGAAACCAGCCAGAGAAGGTAATATGAACATTGGGATTCATCCGGCTACTTCTATCATCACATCATGCTTTAGGTAATGTTCTGCTGGGAAACCTTGGGGCCCGGGATTCGTGTGGATTATACTTTGAGACATACCACCTAATGGAACTATAGTGCGAGCCAAGAGACATGGGGAACCTACACAAGATTAAACAAGTGGTTTTAATATTAAAACTAATCAGTGTATTTAATGTGTCCTCAAGTCTAGTTGTAAAATTTGACACCTATAATAAACAAAAAACCAAACGGCGATTATACCATTAAATTACACCATACATTAGGATGCATTAGGCACCATATAATCAGTGCAGGAAAATGCCTGGATGGCTTTCATTTTAAAGGATAATATACAAATTTAGTTAATTATTTAAGATGGAAATACAGTCCGGATTTGTACAGTGTGCAATTAAGATGCATACAAAAGGTGCCCAGTGACAATCGTGTGATTTTCCCCCTTGATCCACCCACACAGTGAACTTGAAAAGATGCACTCAAGATATGACTGAAATGTACTTTCAGTTTTAATTTCAGAAGTTTAACAATAAATAAAATATAAAATAAAAAAATAAGACTGCATTAACCATTTGGGAACCACAACCATTTTTTTTAAACACACATTCCCCCCATTTTAACAAGGTCATAGTAAAAGCAGTTGAATTAGAATGAGGTTAGATGACTGACATAGCTTTTTAAGAACCTTCCACTTCTTTTGAAGCCCTTGGGGTGCTTTCATGGTGTTTTTTGGTCGTTATCGAACTGTGTAGCTGTACTGTGTAGCACAGTCCTCTCAGGTTTGCAGCAGAAAGAAGAGCTCTATGCACTTCTGATTTCATCCTGCAACGTCTATTAGCAGTCACATCATCATCATCAAACACCAGTTGCCCAGTTCCATTAGCAGCCATATACGACCATGTCATGACAATGCCTTTTTGACAAATGACGTGGTACATTTTGGATCATAAGCCCTTCCTGTCCTTCACCATATCACAGGCCACAGGTTTCCACCGAACCACGTGACCCTAGCTGACCCCATCTTTTCCCGAACTGCTCGCTCATGCACGCACCAGGGCGTTGTTGGCGGCATAACACACTCGGAGGACGACGTTATCAGCTCCTTCCGCTTGCATGATCTCACAGATGCCGATGATTGGATGCAGATGTTGATGCGAGAGCGCTAACTGCCTACCACCTCACCACGCTGAGAGAGCTCGGCCCTCCAGCTCTCTCAAGGCCCCTGGCTGCGAGAGGCTACAGCATCAGTTGGGACCTAGCGATCGAACTAGCGATCTCCGGATGATGGGGTAGGCACTCGCGCCACGCAGGGGCCCAGAAGGTTCTGTTCTTGAGTAGTTTGCATTTTGAGGAAAACCCTCTGTGTTTACCTTTGTGAAGGCATTCCTTGACTTGTAGACAATGTCTTCCCAACCTTCTCTGGAGTATTCATGATGTTTTTTTTTTCATCAAGGAAAGAATATTGAGATCATCCACTTGGTCTTTTGGTGTTGCTGAGCTTCCCAGTGCATTCCCTTATTTTAATAATGCACCACATTGTTGATTTGCCCACTTCTGCTATCTCTGTGGCAGCTCTGGTTGTTTATTTTCAGTTTGATGATGGAGTCCTTCACTTCACACCTTTTTGCAGAAGACACAAAAATTTCCCAGGAACTGCTACCAAATGCAAATTCAACACTTGGAATCAACACCAGATCTTTTATCTCCTAGTTATTTCATGACAAAGAAACAGGCCACAACTGGCAATCAAACTGTTTATCAGTTAACTATTTGGTTACTTTGGCACATGGGGAAATAGAGGGACTGTTAAAAAAATGCTGTGATTCCGAAATGATTGATGTCGTATTTATGTTTACTAACCTGAATTAAAACAGAATTTCTACTACTAAATTAAAATTGATTCATTTCAAATCCATGGTGTTTTATGTCAAGTGCATTTGAAGAACTTTCTTTACTGGCTTCTTCTATCTAGTACAAAGACATGGGCGTGTGAGGAACAAAATAATTATGAAAAATGTTTTCGTTGTTGCCTCAAAGGCAAAACTTGGCGTGCTTACAGCCTGCTTCCACAGCATATGCGATGCTCATTCAGAACAAAATGTGCCGTCATTGTTTCGTGCTAAACATTCCTCCTGGGAAGTGAAAATTGGAAGAGAAAGGGACGGCACAATCATGTCTGCAAAGAGGTGACATGTTGGAAGGTTGTAAAAAGGAATTAACTGTACTGTAATGCAGTTGCACAAAAAGTCCCAAGTTACACAGGTTGCTAGAGCTTAAAAAACATCCACTGAAATCCCACAATGGCCAAAAGAAGGATGCTGAAGAAAGTCACTGTACTTTAAACCCAATTAGCTAGTACTGAAATAAGTTTATTTCAGATTTATTTAAAAATAGTCTGCAGACAACATGATCTTGAAATATTAAAGCAAATAACTCCAGAGAGAGTGACGCTCGGTGTCAAAATAGGAGTCGCATGTGTGCAGCATGATACTTGGTGCTCGTAAACTAATACTTGCTCGGTTTCCGAATAAAAAATTATTAAAAATCTTTGCTCAGTTTGCGGAACACTGGTAAACCACATTACTCGCAATCCGAGGAAACACTGCACCTGAAGCACCTCTGCAGCAGGTAACAGCATGGCAGATTGGATGCAAGACACGAACAAAGGAGTCTTGCATACAATCTATTTTACTGAAAATATGTTCTTCTCATTATTTAGCAAGCGATGTGTCATGATGGCTAAAGATATCTGATCATATCGTACCACACCAAACAAATGACCAAATTATGACAACCTACACAGACTGATATGTGTAAAAATAATTAAATCTTCAGCAAGAAAAAGAATGGAAATTAAATATTCA
Organism: Clarias batrachus; assembly: GCA_003987875.1. NCBI lineage: Eukaryota > Metazoa > Chordata > Actinopteri > Siluriformes > Clariidae > Clarias > Clarias batrachus. The sequence continues at coordinate 60,954 of QMIH01000584.1, read as the reverse complement.
CTATTGTATTTATTCCCATTTTGTACGACCGTTGTAGGATCTCCGTTAAAACCTTCACATGTGCAGGCAATTTGGGAACGCCAATTAACCTAATCTGCATGTCCTTGGACTGTGGGAGGAAACCTGGAGCACCTGGAGGAGACCGACCAAGCATAGGGAGAACATGCAAGCAGACCCGACGAGGGAATCAAACCCAAGACCTGGAGATGCAAGGCGCCAATGCTAAATTCTGTTTCCTTTCCTGTTTGCCAAACCGTGTGTAGACAACTCTGTCCCACCCATCATCCACTCCATCTCTGGTTGAGGAAGGGGCACTGATTACCTCACCAGACGGAAATCGTCTGACCAATCACAGATGAGACTGAATTCATGGAACCAACCATAATGCAAAAGAAGGGTTTATGAAAAAAGATGGGAAACCAAAGCTAACCTTTTAGTTGGGGTGGGAAAAAGGACTTATTCGTCTGTAATATTTCAGGCAGATTAAAAGCCTCATGGTAGGCTGGACCACTTTACACATATCAAAAAAAAACTTTACTTAGCTATTTAACTATTTATTTAGATCAGACCAGCCATTTAAACTAAATTAAGTTAGAACATCTAATCAGAACGAGTGAAAAAATATATATTGGCCGTGTGAACATGGCTAATATGGATATTATATTTCCAAGTGAACACTACTAAAAACCAATGTATCTTTACTTCTAGTATTGTTCTTCTAATGTGGTAGAATCATTAAACTAATGTTTTAAACATGGAGCAAAAAAGTCTTCCATCAATACCTTGCATATTTATTTTACATACCATGTTGAAATTTATATTCAAACCTTTGAACACTTCATCACCACACATGTTCACATGGGACTGAGCAACAGATGTGGCTCTACTCCAATCATATAACGAGAGAAAACACTTTAAATTGTGTATATGTCAAGACTTCCACTGTTCAAGGATTGACCGGTTTTGGTGTGTGGGGGTCTCTGTGTGCTGTATGATTACACGATATCTGTAGAAACCTGGCAAAGAATTCACTTTCCTGAACTAGAGGTGTGTGAAGTTGTAGAACTTTAGGCAGTTTTCTACCTTGTGGCCATAACTTTTGACAGATTTCCGATTACAAACTTCATATGTCTATTTTGCAAAACTTGACATGATCAAAAAGTGATAAGTGAAACCACACTCACTTAGCAATGTTTTAGATGGTTATACCACGGACTCCTTATTTAACTTAATCTGTGCAGGAATTGAAAGTGACATCACATGTTTTTTCTTTTTTTTCAGATATTTATATTTTTCATATTCTGTATATCAAAGTTTTAGGCGCATTATTATCTTAAGTACACATTTTGTTATATAATCATTGTCAATAGTTCCAAACGAACCTTAAAAATGAATATTAGTTAGAAAAAAAAGATATTTGGTGTAAAAACCCAAAAATTTTGCATGAAAATAATCAGTAGTGCTACAGTAGATACAGATTTGTGTAGTTATACAAGTATACACAGCAACAGATGTTAGGCTTTACCGAGCGTGCAGTCATGATAAACATATTTAACAAAATTTGTATTACAGATAATATGGTGCCCAAGACTTTTGCACTATATACATATAACCTACAAAGTATATAAACAAAGGTATTTGGCTTTAAACCTGCAATGGCATTGTACCTAAATACATACAGTAGACTTCAATATGGAGTCTTCTGCATATATTCCAGAAGTCTGTCTACAATATTTCGGACTGTTTTTGTGCGACCTTGTGCCTATTCGTTCTATAGAGCATTTATGAGCTCAGGCACTGATGTTGGACGAGAAGGCCTGGCTCGCAATCATGCCAAAAGTGCTCGATGGGGTTGAAGTGTTCAACAGGGCTGTGTTAGGGCCGGTCAAGTTCTTCGTCTTTATAGTGCTTGCTTTGTGCACAGAGGCAGTCATGTTGGAACTGAAAAGGGCCTTCCCCAAACTGTCGCCACAAAGTTGGAGACATAGCATTATCCAAGCTCTCTTGGTATGCAGAAGCATTAAGATTCCCCTTCACTGGGGATAAGGGGTCTGATTGATTGATTGAAACACCTGAATTCAATAATTAACCATTTAATTATTTAACAAAATACTTTCGTCTATACAGTCAACCCCGTGAAGTCGCGGTTCAGAGTTCACAGCCTCGGCCCACAGTTTGCAGATTTTTCCTTAGAACATAACTAATAACTGTTTGTGGAAACCCGCGCAATTTTGCGAAAACTGCAAACATCCTCCGCAATTTGTTTAGAACTTTTTTCTTGACGATACATAATTTCTCATGTGTTTCAATGCTAAACTTTTAGGAATAGAATTTACTCATTTCGTAACATTAATAGTAACACAAATTCAGCTAAATTTCTATATAAAATATAACACTGAAGACATTTTTTTTTTGTAGAGAGAACACAAAGCAACCGTAGAGGGGGGAAAAAACAGCTTGTGATGGTAAATTATTATTACCGTATTTACCTTACAGTACATACCAAAGAAAACACGCTTGTGTGAATTACAGTACATATAGAGGGGTAACATCTGTATTTTACATTCTAGCACGGCGACATAGAGACACAGCAGTACAGTAGTGTACAGTATACGGGATTACCTTTACATTCTTTTTTTCTTAAGGGTAATGTATTAAGCTGAGTTTGAAATGAAAAAGTGTTTTGGGAGAATATTTAGGGTTTAAACTGCAAAAATATTAATTTATAAGCATTATTTAGACAATTTGCGCATGTTCTAGGATTTCAGGTGTCCACTGTACACATATCTATCTATCTAATTTTTTTTTTAAACTCATTATTTAAACTAACAGCTTTGGGTGTCAACTGAAGCATTTCAACTGGATACATTTAATCCGGGCGCACCTACGCAGCCAGCGCTGCCCTGACTCGGGGCAGTTTGGTTAGCGACTGTTTAACCCTTCAAGCTTGTTGGACTGGACTGAGGAGTCACCAAACCTACAGTAGGCGAGCTGAGTAATGTACCAGCCTCCCTCCTTCTCCCAAAACTATATCATGTTCAGGCACAGACCAATGACTCACAAATCGATTCAGATCCATACAGACGGCACGCAAACTCCTTTGTCCGATTCGTCAAACGGATGACATGTGACAACCCGCACGTTCGTTTCCGGAAATTAAAAAAAAAAAATTTAAAACCCACACACATTAAAATAAACACCTTACATGGTTCTGGGTGAAGTATGTTAAGCAACTCTGTCCAGTTTTGATTTGTGTCACCTGAGACATGGTAGCAAAAGGAATGCTATTAAATCAACACTGGGATTAACGTGCTGTGTGTTTTAGGCGTGAGGCTTAAAACGGGGCAGCTGAATAAACTGTGCGCTCGTAAAAACAACAACAAGAACAGAATTATCATGTCAGCGCCGATAACCCACATTTATTCTAAACCCTGAAATGCAGAGGAAGCATTTAGTATTATTGTTTTGTTTTGTTTTTTAAACCTGGATCTTCTTTTTAAAGAATGCTTTCGCAAGACCTGAAACTAAAATGCTCAAGTAATTACAAACATTGCATTATACAGTATATGTGCTAAGAATTAAAAAAAAAAAAGGAATAAAAAAATCAAAGACTGTAGTTTGTGATGATAATAATCATGGACACTCACTGCTCTAGGAGATGATGGTATTTGGCCTGAGTATCTCCCTCAGCTGCGCTGGATCGCTCTTTCTCGAGGACGGCGTTGTCCCGTGCCTCACGGAGGTTTCTGAAGGGGGAAATAGAGTAAAGAAAGAAAGAATTCAGAGATGTACTGGGGGAAAAAAAAAAAAGCTAAATGTCCGGTGAGGTCTGTTCAGTGAAGTTTTTAACGAGTTAGGAAATGATGTACACCGCACGATGGGATATTAAACAAAGTGATCGAGATGTGGTTGAAAAGGGCAAAATAAAAATTCTCATTGTTTAGGCATTCTGCTCATTTATTTATTTATTTATCGTACAAAACTATCTTCATTTTTCACTGTCTCAAAACTAATTGGACAACTGTCTGACACTGTGTCTTGGTTATTTAATGACAAAAGTAGATGAAAGGCCTGGTGTTGATTCAAAGTGTTGACTTTGCACATGGTGGCTGTTCACAGGACGTTTTTAATACGCGTGAAACCGCAAGTGAAAGAGGACATCATTAAACATTAGAGAGAGAGAATTTTTAGGAGTGACCAAATCAACAATTATTAAATAATTCATTTAAAAAATCTTAAATTGAACTGCCGAGATCAGTGACAGGGGAAAAAAAAAAAGACATGGAAGACCAGGGGAGACAACTGTAGTAGACGATCGTAGAATTCTTTAGTTGATCAACAATTGTCACTGTCAGAGTCACCCACTCGTGATCCAGGGACGATCGCTGAATATAAACGCAGATGGGTTTACCCCGAAATGTACGCTCGAGAACACAAAGCAAACAAATAATAAAAAGTTTACTTTGATAAAAA
>QMIH01000584.1:6504-39004 GCA_003987875.1 Clarias batrachus | reverse complement strand
CACTGTAACATTTACTAGACGTCTGTGAGTATTTTACATACGCTACGCCTGCACGTGGTAGTACTAGCACTTGCTTTGTTCCTCATCCTGACGTCGTGTCTCCGTCAGGTGTCCTTCACGCTGAACGAGGAGCTGACGGCGATAGACAGCATAAGTGAGAAGGCGTCCATGGTGCGAGCGCCTCGTGAGCACCCGTTCACCCTGCAAACGGTCGGCGGACAGACCCTGACTGTCTTCACAGAGACGTCCTCAGGTAAAGGCTTCATGTCCTGCGTCATGAGCTCTACGGGCTCGACATCTCAGACCTGACTTGAGCAGAGCTGTTTCAGCTGCTCGAGTGCTTTGAGGTGTTGAACATGGTGCAGCGCTGCAAAATAATGATCATGTGTTTTATGAATAAATGAGTGTTGGTTTGAGGTGCGAGCCCTGAGCTGTAGAGATGATGATGATGATGATGATGTTGATGATATTATTATTAAAGAGCTGATGTGTTAAATATCTAAACTGCTGTACTGGTAAGTCATTAACCTTCGCTTGTGTGAGTTTGGGCTCATGCTTTTAGCAATAGTGATGATCTATCTATCTATCTCTCTCTCTATCTCTGTGTATTTCTCTTATTTTTTCTTCCTCTCTCTGTATATCTGTTTTTAAAAATATCTCTGTTACTCACTCGCTTTCTATATCTCTTTCTCTGAATCACTTTATTTCTCTCCCCTTCTCTTTATTTCTCTCTCTTCTCTTTCTGTCTGTTTCTCTTTCTTTATCTGTCACACACTCTGTATCTCCTTTGTATATTTATCTCTTTGCATTTCTTACTCTGAATTTCTGTTTATTTCTCTCACTCATTTTTTAACCTGTATCTCTGTGCGTCTCTTTTTCTCTCATTTCTTTCTTACCGTATCTCTCTCTGCGTGTGTCTCTCTCTCTCTCCCCCTTTTTTCCTGTACAGTGGAACGTAATTCGTTCAGGAAATTAGTTCAGTATAACAAAACATAATAATCTCATAATCCAAATCGTATTTTTCCATAAGGAATAATGGAAAATCTAATTATTCGTTCCACAGCCCATAAAATAAATACATAAAAATAATTAACACAAAATATAAAGTAAAAACAAATCGGATTAAACTGCACTTTACCTAAAAAAAACAAAAAAGAAACAATAAATCCCGACAGATGAGTGTTTCAGTTTGTTCACGCAGACGCTGTGTATGTGTGTGTTTGTGTGTGTGTGTTTATGTGAGGAATTAGCCCCTCCACTCTCCTGGTCTTACACAAGCGCTACTACTTTGTTCTTCTTGCGGAACATTCGCAAACCACGTTACTCGCAATCCGAGGTTCCACTGTATCTCTGTCTTTGTGTGTGCCTTTCTCTCTCTTTTCTTTTTTTCTGTACCTCTCTGTGTCTCTTTTTAACCTTTTTTTCTTGTTTCTTTCTGTGTCTCTCTCACTTTTTCTCCCCTGTATCTTTGTCTCTTTCTCCTTTTCGCTTCTTTTTTCCTGTATCACTCTCTCTCTCTCGCTCTCGCTCTCTCTTCTTTTTCCCTGTATCGCTCTGTCTCTCTCTGTGTGTCTCTCTCTCTTTCCCCTGTATCTCTGTCTCTTTCTCTCTTCTTTTTTTCCTGTATCTCTCTTGCTCTCTCCCCGTCTCTCTTCTTTTTTCCTGTTTTTCTCTGTCTCTCTCTGTCTCAATTTGTTCTCTCAATCCGGGTGATTTGCAGTGACCGATCCGTCTGGCGTTTTTGGTGTGATGCTTCTTTCCGCTTGTGTTGAGCTTTCTGCCGCCGCTGCCCGTGCGCGACCTTAACGTCTGCTTTGTTGATGGATCAGTGTGTGTGTGTGTGTGTGTGTGTGTGTGTGTCGTGTTGTCATGCAGTGGGAGTGGGATTCAATGGTCTTTCCTTGACAATAACCTGGTTTCCACAAGCTGAATCAAGCTTTGCTTTTCTCTCTCTCTCATATAACTGGTGGTGTTTCTGTGTCGCGTTTGGGGTGTGTGTGTGTGTGTGTGAAGCACTCGAGTTTGCGTCAGCATCAGGTCTGAGTTTGTGGGATTTTCCTCAGACGCACACATCTCATTCTGAAGAGTTTTTTCTTCTCTCCTCACTCCAGCACTCAGGACAGTCTGAGAACAGAATTTGTATCATAAAACCCTCGTTTATCGTTGGTTATTTACTTTAACCGCCACACTTTAGTGTTTTATTTCCTACTATTTAGAGGCATCAAACTGTCTCAGCTCATTCTTTTCCAGTAATCTATCCATCTCTTTTCACACGTGAAAATTTTCCTGATCGTTTCACTCGATTGTGTAACGTTACATTCCTGTGTACACTTAATACACTGGAGAGACGACTTACATTAAGCAATTTTAGTTATTTATAGAAGTCTGTTAAAATAAAATGAGTGCAAAATGACATCAGGTAATAATAAGTCTGTTTGTTTATTTATTTATTTATTTTGTTTTTCATAATAATTTGGTGTTTGGATGCTGGAGTAGGAGTGAAGTGAACGTGCTTCAGTATGGGGATTGGGGTGTGTGTGTGTGTGTGTGTGTTCATATTGTACCTGTTGCGTTCTATGAGTACCTGTGTGTTTGTGTGGTGATGGAAATCTGTGATCAAGCTGTGAGCCTTTAATTGACTCTCCTGCAATATGTGTGGGTGTGGTTTTGGGGTTTGGCTTGTGGCACTGTGTGTGTGTGTGTGTGTATGTGTGTGTGTGTGTGTGTGTGTGTGTGTGTGTGTGTGTGGTATGTACAGTTGCGTTCAGAACTTATCATGAACATGAATGTCACAGCGATACTGGGCTTTTAATGATTTCTTCAAACTGGTATTTTTCCCCCAATAACCCCAACAATTTTCTTCATTCTTTATTCGTTCCCAACATTTGTTGTCTTTTTCATGTTGGAAATCTAAAATTTACACAATTTTCACACCCATGCTCCTGGAGGAAGGTTGAGTAGTAGAGTGGGAGAGGTAACGGTCCATCAATCTCAGCAGCTGAAGTGAAGAACCTTGCACAAGAGCTCAAAAGTGTCGAACCAGAGACCTTCAGATCAGCAGTCAAGCACCTTAACCACCAAGCGAGGACTAGGCTTAGATCTACTGGTCTAGCTGATGATTTAAAGTTTTGCTGGAAAATTCTGAGGTAATTCTCCTGCCTTATGGCAGCAAAACAGCCTGGATGCTACCACCACCAAGCTGAATAGATGGCACAGTGTTCTTGAGGTTGAGTTCAATTCGGTTTCGGTTCAAGTCCCCAACATACAAACGAGTTCAGTTGCAATGGTTCGTACGTAAGTCCGGTTTGTTCAACAAACAACAAACATTGTCTAGGTAATATAGTAAGATACCAAAACAATCGGCTATACACGGTATAAAAGTAAAATGTTCCAAGGTCTTGTGCTTGTTCTTTAGATCTGTGCCGATGGTCGAACGATTCATGTGAAACCTTTTCACCTCGCTCTATTCTCGCAATTATTTTCACTTTCATCTCCATCTTTATCGCTTGGTGCTTCTTAGCGGTACAGGCTTCATCGCCAAAGTACTTCTGATGTATGCCGGACATGTGATTGAACATTAGGGTTGGGTATCGTTTGGGGTTTTTTCGATACCGGTACCAAATCGATACTTTTAAACCGGTACCGGTGCCAAAACGGTGCTTGAACCGATACTTTGCAAAGGCCACAAAATTATGACTCAAGAATACATTTTTATTGAACAAAAAATTAGATGCTTAAACTTGAACACTATATTAAAAGTTTAAGTCCTAGCTGGAAAGCCATAATTATAAACAGAATCCATGTTACATTAGTATTTTACAAATCGTTTGACCATTTGTTAGCATGAATGCAAGATGTGCATTTTGCAGTTAACATTACATTATCCTACTGCTAACCTGCGGTAAGGCTGCTGACGTCATTATAATCGGTCGAATCATTTTTGCTACGGTTGGTATAACTGGGGCTGGGATCATCCACACCGATAGTGCCAGCTGTTGTCTGTAAACTGTCAAATACGGCGCATCCCTCTGCTTTTAACTTTATTCCGTGTGCCCTCATATGTTTCATTAGATTTGACGTGTTTCCCCCTTTACACGCGACTGCTGTAAAACATTTACTGCACATCGCGGTGTCGGAATCCTTTCTTGTGAAATACAGCCACACTTTAGACCGTTTAGTTTTAGACATTTTAACGAAAGTTCATTTAGCAAGTTAAGATAGCGGTAGATCACCTGCTGACGTCAGAGCGAGTGTAACGTTAGTTGCTGCGTTCACGCGCATCTCGGATGGTCTCATTTCCTGATGATTTGCGCTTTTAATTCCTTTATCTAAACCAATAAACGTTTAATCTACAATAATAAAATGGACAGTAACATTACTGCAACAATGTTTTGGATTTGTATTATCAAAGCTTTCCGAAGTCCTCAAGATTTTTCTAATTACGGAAATAATTTATTTTTCCGATCATTTCTGACACCCCGTGAATGCAGTATTTAAATTTTTCTAGCGATCATGTGTGTTGATTAATCTAATGCTTATTACAACTGTGTCATCATCATTATAGCCCCACAGAACAAATATATTAATCGACAGTTCAGGTATTTAAGTGGCATCGAAATGAGGCACCGAAATTCGCGTTCTGTTTCGATCCGGTACATATCAGTTCTATAGGTACCCAACCTTATTGAACATGCGCGAACGCCTGTCCGCATCTTCGAAAGTTGATAACTTGAATGTTCGTCTGTAGGGGACTTGGTCGATAGCGCTATTAACAATGGTCATTGTTGCACTGTCCGCAGTATCGGAAGCTCGGGTGCAAAAAGCCTGAACTATTCAGCAACTGTCCCTCAAGTCCCTAGAGAACAGCTGCCTGCATCAGCCGAGTCCAAGATCAACTTGACCATCATCATCATGGTCAAGAGGAACCGTCCCCAGTCATCACAAGCATACCAATCAGACCACACGGGGCCTCCATGTGATGAGACCTCCATCCAGAAATGAGGCACCAGGTTGAATGCCTCAGCTTTACTCCTCCAAACATGCCTCCAGTCGAAACTTTTCTTATGCATGGATTTTTCCTCGTCCATGCTTTCAGCTGCAAACTGGAGTCAGAAGGTGTTGATTTCGGAACACGAGCTTCCGTCTTGGGCGTCCATGTTGATGTAAAACTGGCTCGATGCTGGTGTTCCAACAGCTTCCAGTTGTGTTCTATACAGTTCTTGGAATCTGTAGTTGTTTAGAAACTGCTCCATGTGACGTCCCCGACTTGAGCAAACCTACCATCCTCTTTATCAGATCTGGGCCGACATCCTTAGAGCTTCTTGTTGTTTGAGTGCGGTCAAGCGAGCTATTTTTTTACATTGGGACAGATGAGCTACCAGCTGTGAGCACTCGTGATCACTAACAGGAAGTGGACACTTTGGGACATTTTGGGAATTTCAGCCTCACTAAATCAATAATATAAGTCACTCACTCACTCACCGTCTATACTGCTTTATTCTGTATTCAGGGTTGCAGAGGGGAGTCTTCTGGAGTCTAACCCAGGAGACTTGGTGCACGAGGTGGGGTACACCCTCGACAGGGTGTCGGTCAGTCGCAGGGCACATACATTTGGGAACGCCAATACGTCTAATCTACATGTCTTTGGACTTTGGGAGGAAACCCAACAAGCACACACAGACGGTAACCAAACCTTGCTGGAAATCGAACCCGTACCCTGGAGGAGTAAAGTGACAGTGCTAATCAGTACACCAAAACTTTTGGGGTTTTCCTCTACTAAAGATCTTTTAACCCAATGGAAGAAAAACCATTAAAAATCCCAGTATTAGTAATAATAAGAGTATGTAAACTTCTGACCACTCTAATTAGGCTTAGAGAGAGTGTATGTGTGTGTGTGTGTGTGTGTTGGCTCGGTTCTCATGTTGCCATTCCTCTCATAGGCCAGTCAGACCCTGAAGGCAGCGGTTCAGGTACTGGTACGGGCCCAGGTGAGTCCTCTGTCTACACTCAGGACTATTGGCACGTCTTTAGCACGCACACACACATACACACACGCACACATACATGTTTTTAACTGATGATGTGATGAGTTGTGGTGTGAGCTGATTAAAAATATCAGCCAAGACCATCGTCATCATCATCATCATCACCACGCAGACTGTAAGATTGCGCAGTAGGTCATGTGTCGGGGAATGCCGCGTGCAAAGAATTGTGTAATGAGAGTTTATTTATTAAGGAAAATGGCGGTTTATGTCGTTGCTCGAGCGGCGGAAGTGGTGTTCGGTGTCGTCACGGTGTGTGTGCGTGTATGTGCTGCGTTCGGATCAGGCGGCGACGTTTCGCTAACTCATTCTGTGTGTCTCCTCAAGACAAAATAGCGCTGGAGGGCGTGGTGGTGCAGCGAGCCGAGTGCAGGCCAGCCGCCAATGAGCACTACATGAGGTTGAAAAGGTAAACGTAAACGCGCAAACAAACAAGGTATACTGTAGTATTAATTTTTTTTTTAGGTTTGAGCTTACGTTTTTTTTCTTACAGGTTACAGATCGAGGAGTCGTCGAAACCCCACCGGTTCTCTCAGCAGCTGGACAAAGCCGTCACCACTAATTACAAACCGGTGGCCAACCACGCTTATAACGTAAGTGTATTACAGTCGTTTTGGCTTTAAAAAATCCAATAAATAAGGGGTAAATAAGTTTGTTAATAGTTGTGTATAGATTTATACAGTGCTGTTGAATTCTCGATTCTGATTGGTTGGAATGTGTTGTTCTGTTATTATGAAGGATGGGTCACATGGTGTAACACTAATAATAATAATAATCATCACATATTGAACAGTTCCTGTCTTGTCCTTGCTTGTACGAGTGCGTTATCAAGAATCGCTGGCTTCCTATAGACTCATGCTGTGATTTTTATTTTTTATTTTTTCCCCACAGCTGGATTACGAGAAAAAGAAGAAGGAAGAGGGGAAACGTGCTCGTGCTGACAGGCAGCAGGTGTTGGACATGCTCTTCTCTGCCTTTGAGAAGCACCAGTATTACAACATTAAAGACCTGGTGGACATCACCAAGCAGCCCGTGGTAAGAAACAAAGTGGAGGGGGCGTTTATTTATTATCCCATTAGGTAGCAAAAAATTGCAAAGAAAAGCATGCAAGCTTCGAAGTAAGACGGCATGTGAATTATAAAACAGTGCAGCTGACTGGTGAGAAGGTGTCAAAAAATGTAATAAAAAAAAATGCAGTTCCTTGAATGAACACTAGGTGTAATCCAGAACTGAGTCGGAACAGAAATAAACGTTTATGGCAATGCTGTTGGTCTCCATAGCTTAAATAGTCCATGCATGAAGTAGGTGTAGGTGATTTTTTTAATGTATTTTAGTCAAAATTATTAAGTTTGATAGTTTTATACATAATTAGGGGTGTGGCTCAGTTGAGTGACAGCAAACCCACAATTCCTTTAACATCACATGCTCAAGTGTTTATTTGTTAATCATATTTTTTGTATCAAATTATGAGGATACAAGTGGTGGACAAAGTACACACACCATGTACATTAGAAAAAGTAGAGATTATCTAGGTGTATTAGTTCACAGTAGCTTTTTCCACTGTGAAAATTTCTCTCTCTGCTTCATGACTGTGACCATGCTGGTTTTTGCTGGTACTGTTTGCAACCAGCTCTTATTCCATTTTAAAACACCTCAACATTATTAAGCGCACCTTAAAGGAAACGCAAATACACGTAACGGCCCGCTTCAGTTACCACACAACACTGTGGTTATGCAACACAATGCCACGTAGAAATGTAGTGTTAAAGTACAGATATTTCCTGTATGATGTAGTGGAGTAAAAGTAAAAAAATATGTATCTTAATAAAACAACTCTAGCATTAAGTACGATTAAAATATGAGAAGGTAAAATTACAGTTACCTTCATCCTCTGTATGTAACAATTATAATAATCACAAGCACCCTGCGCCATCGCCACCCGGGAACACCAGAAAGACACGTGCACAGTGGACACATGCATTTAAAGGGGACACCCCAATACTATTATGACAATTTTAGAAAAGGGACAATTTTAGAAAAGGGACAATTTTATGTTTAGACATCCAAAAAGCCTCAGATGCTGGCAAAAAAAAGCATCACACTAACACGTGACTCGCCCACAGAAAGTTATTAACCACTTTTCAGCATAAGTTTAAGGCGTCGTCACAGCTGACCTGTTTGAGATATCAAAAATCCCTCCGCAATTTTGCGTCTTCAATGTATTTCGATCACATCGGCCCGGTTTGGTGGCGATCGTATAAATTCCCTAGGAGGAGTATATCAAAATCCTTCAGGTGCCTTTTGCAAATGACACAAAATAACTGCCTTCCTGTTGAGTTGAGCCCAGGACATGCAGAGCGAAAGGTTTTCAGCTCAATGAGCTCTAAATGTGTACCGGGTTTAGCTTGTATATGTGCAAGTGTTTATGAGCAGCAAAATCCCATGTGAGGGAACACCCAGACTCTCGGGCATCCTAATCGAAGCAGATTCCAACCTGTCTGCCAATTTTCATGAGTTTTTGAGCATGTTAAGACCCCAAAAAGCCCAAAATGTTGTGAAATTGAATTCATTTAAGAACTAAGGAGTTGGGCCCTTCACACACTATGACAACATAGGGCTGATGTCATTCTGTTCGACAAATCCTGTAAGAGAAATGTAATATTTTTGTAAAAATCTAATTTCAGAAAATTGTAGAAATAAGATTCAAGTCCTCGACTCAGACTTTTGACCGGCCGTGTCTCTTGTGTGTCCCTCTGTCAAACACTCAAGAGTTACCTGAAGGAGATCCTGCGTGACATCGGTATCTACAACGTGAAGGGAACGCACAAGAACACCTGGGAGCTGAAACCCGAGTACAGACATTACCAGACCGAGGAGAAGGACGACTGAGCAGCTCTCCAGCGATGCGACTGCTTTACTTGTTTCGCTATAAGGCAGGCAGGAAGGAGACCAGTCATCATGGAAACGAATCCTGTCTCCTTAATCCCTGTATAGCAAAATCTTGACTACTTGTTTGGAGCTTTTAAAGTCTGATGTTTTAATGCTTTTTATTTAAGAAAATATTTTTTTTGTAGTTTTTGAATGATGTAGAGCAGGAGGTAAACCCATTCAGGGTTTATTTTAGATTCAGGTTTGATGTACTAAATGCACAACTCAAAAATGTTTAGTACAAGAGTTCAACTCTGTGTGATCCTTGAATCTCTGCAACAGTTGGTTTTTTTCCCCCTCAAGAAACTTTTGAAAATGAAATTACATCCATTATATTTAACAGCATGCAGTGGCAAATCTGGCCAATCATTATTTAGTTGTTTAATACTTAACTAATTAACATTGTGGAAATTGTAATTAAAGGATAAAATACATCAACTAAAACTGGACAAAAAAAGGATTTTTATACCATGAATATCAAAACCCACATTTCAAGACTTTGTCAAATCATGAAATTTCAAGCGCTGCCTGCTGAGTTGGGAATTGTTTTGAGTGCACCTCCTGTTGGATTACAGAGGAACTGCACGATTCTATCACCTCAAATACAAACCAATAAATTGGGATTTTTTTTTCTATTTTTAATTAAGTCAGCGTGCCGATACATGAACTACAACACAGAAGAATCATAAGTAACGGAATCTTTTATTTTCTCCTTCCATACAACACTGCGATATCCTGCGCTACCATTTTATCTCCAGTAGAAAATATAGCATTCAGTAGCTGCTAACCGATATTTAATCCACTTATGAATTCAGAATCTGGTAAAGGAATACGTTAATTCACAGATGACATAAATAATTTAATTGCATGCCAGTCACCGGTCATTTTTCAATTATTTATACTCCGTAATATTAATTGTTCCATCAAATCATACGGTTAGAGTAACCCATATGGAATAACAAACAAATAGGAGTATGCCAGGAATCTCTGAAAAATTTTAGAACATGCTTTCCCCCCCTGCTTAAACAAAACATGATTGTGTTTAGGAAAAAAAAAAATCTCTCCCACTTATGAACTCAACATCCCATATTATTATACGATTCCACTTTACTAATTTTCTAGTAAAACAAACGTGGGCTGAAAAAAAGGAAAACACTTCTCCATAAAGTACTAATCAATCCTAGAGACTTTTGAAACACCCTGTACATGGGATTCCCTAGGGACCAGCCGATACAATATCATGATACCCAAGTACAGATACTTGTACCTTAACAAATCATTTACACAGGATGATGTGCTTGCCTGACAATGTGGGAACCGTTTACAGCACCACCTGTAGGATCATACAGGAACTGCAACAATTTCCCACCTCAAATGCAAAAAAATAATAAATTGAGAACTCGATGAGTCATGGTGGAGACGCATCAATCGCCACACAAAAGAATCGCAACATGGTTGTGCCATCTCTTCATGGCAAACCCATGACAATGCTAACAGTACATAATTTTTTTAAAAAGTTTGAAGCAATCTGCTTCAATTCTTCTTCAGAGTCAAAACCCAATAGTTCGGTAAAATCTTTTAAAGCAGATAATTTACAGTCTCATTGCATCAGACAGACCTAGAGAGCAGATTAAGCATTTTTTATTAAATGACTTAAAGTGTTGTTCAGAAGATGAACCTTTAACATAGTCTCTATTGAAGTGTAGTATATTTAGAGAACATATGTGATCACACTCACACCCTGACCTTAATTTCACATGCATTGATTTTTTTTTTTTTTTTACTCTGCACATAAATAACTTGACTGCCCACACAAGACACCTTTTAGCCAGCAGCTTGACTTTATTTCACAAATAGCGCCAAGAAATCTTTTACAATCCCATGATTTTTTTTTCTTTTTTGGAGAACATGGAAAGGGGGGTGGACTTTGGGAGGAATAATAATACCTGCAACAACCGCCTTCTGAGCGCTGACATGCACACAGCAAAACCAATTCCCAGGCGGTCAAAGTTGGTGATGAAATTAGTTTAAAAAAAATAAACCTTAACGTGAGCTGTATCATGTCGTCTTTCCCTGACAAGGCAAAAAAAGCTCTCGGCGATGTGATCCAGCTCACTACAATACTGTTCACCCCAGAGCTGGTGTGTGTGTGGAGGGGCTGCGAGTTCATCTGCATGGACACTGATAGAGGAATCGAAGCAGGGGCCCGTAGGATGAAGAGGGGGGTTTAAAAGAGCTTCCAGTTCTGATCCTGATGGAGTCGAGAGGAATGAGTGATCTGATCCAAAAGCTTTTTCACGGCCACCCGCTGATGAGGAGATGCAGTCAGGGACACGAGCAGGTGGGTGTTTACTGAAAAATAAAAAATAAATAAAAAAAATAATTACTCATCACTTTAAAACAGTTTAGCGTCATTTTGAAGTCTTGCCACCTTACAAAATCCATTAACTAACTAGAGCTCAGTCCCACATGGGTGTACATCCATTTTTAGAAACAGGCACACATAATCTAAACTTGATATCTGATTCACATGCCAGCCTTCATATTGTCTTTCTTGGCATGTTAGCTACGTAATGTCCTTTTCCAAGTGCTAGTTTGTCCCTCTTAAATGTCACTCGGTTTAACGAGAGAAGCGGGGTAAGGAAAGATTGGTTTGATTCTCTAAAATCACAAGCATGGGAGAATTTTTTATTATTATTATTTTTTTACAAAGGACCACACAGGCCAAGTCTGATTTAAAGTCATAATTTTTGTTTGTTTTGTGACGTATAACCGACGCACAGGAGTGAGAAATCTCACATGCATTGCATCACTGCTTGCTAGTGTCATTGTGGGATTTAGTATTTATGGGCAGTGAGAAAATGTATACACTGATGCAGCACACCGCCATCTTCCAAGTAGCCTAGATATCTGAAGACCGAACTAGCCAAGTGCTTCTGAAACTACCGTTAATTTCTATGTTTAATTCACATGAGCTTGATAGGCTTCTCGGTCTACATGACCTTATAACGACAGTACGAAACTATTACTACAACTACACAAATATGGGTGGGGCCTGTCCTCCTCTCTTCAATCTGTTTCTGCCACGTCACGGACAGCTAGAAAGCGCGAGGAGGATTAATGTCGCATCACAGTGCAAACCCAGAGGCCATTCATAACGGCAGCAGGTCTATCAGTAGATGCCAGAAATCAGGTTCCTAACCCATGACTTTAGTGTGCTTTTCTGTCCCCATTTTGATGAGTGCTACAAAGACAGTTCTCAAAATTTGAGTAAATTTATGATGGACTTTTGGCTTGATAATGAAAAAAGAAAAAGCCACAAAGATGCGAGTTCTAAACCAATGAAATGATCAATCGTTAAAATATTTAGCAAAGACAGACAAATTGCGCAGCAAAAAGACCAGATTTGACTTCCAGTTTAGATAATTGGTTTCACAAACACCACAAATTCAGTTAGGCTAGCGTCTTGCTTGCCTTAAGAAGACTCCTACAAAAGCACGACGCGCACACACACACAGTGCAGACACTTACGCATTTCTCCACCTCAAGTCCATCTCTGAAGAAGAGCATGTATGGCGTAACTCCGTCCGCGCGGAAATCGAGCAGACCGATCGCGCCATCGGGGTTCATGGATTCACCTGTGTAAAACTGCACCCAAGAGAGATGTCCATCAGAGAGAGAACTACACAAACAGGCTCTACTTTCAGGCTTTAATCGTACTCAGAATATGATTAAGTATCATTGGTCGTGACCTCCAAAGGTGTCCTAAGATTGTCATCATTGTACGTTAACTATTTGAGGCTCTCCTTTTCTCTCTCTCACACACACTCTTACCTGGTAGTCCTTGAATTTGCCTAGGATTTTCTTGACCTCAGCTTGAGCGTGAGCCATGAAAGGCTCTACCCGATCCGGAGCGGTTTCCTGCAGTTTAGCCTTCACCCTGTCGCACAAAAACAAGCATGTGTTAATCGTGTGGCGACAACACAGCAAATGCACCAATAATTTAAATCAAGCTCTAAAGAATCCATGTTGTCCCCAATTCAATCTCCCGAGTCATAGACAGGACAGGAAGAAAGCGCGGGGACGGTTTATTTGGCATCTACATATTAAAAACCCACTCGCTTACAAGAAAAGCAACCAGGCTGTCAACAGATGCAAAAAAACAAAACACCAAAGACATGTTAGTCTGTAAAATAAATGAACACTACAGCCAAGGAGCAGTGTGTTTTTCTCTAGAATTAGTTGACAAAATAAAACATCCTGCATGAATAGGTGGCGAGATTATGAACAGAATTCTGCTAACTAACTTTTCCGATAATTATAATATGTTTGAACTTTAAATTGAAGAATAAACAAACGCGTTGACCATAAATATGAAAATGTGCTTTAAAAGTCATTCCTGAATTGCAGACAGAAGCAAAAGCAAAGATTAGTGTGCTGAAATTCCTTTAAGCTTGAGAGTGGTGTGTGTTCAGCTTATTCACCTCCTATCAAATTTAAATAAATAAATAATCATGCCACTCCCAACTAAAACAGAATGACATATTGCATCCACAATGAATTGTAGCCATTTTAACTTGGGGTTTAAAAATTGCACTCATTACTAAACCCTTCACTTCATGGCATTCACGTAAAGTAAACTGGGATGCTGACAGTGGTATCAACACTTACGCCTTCATGTACTCCTTGATGTAGACTGTGTAAGACTTCTTGTCATAGCTGGTTTCCTGGAGCTTGTGGTTGAGTATGATGTCGACTCCGGTCACTGTCGTCGTCGGGTCGAAGCCCTCATCCTGGACCTCAGCGGATGCGTTTCCCCCGATCAATGCATCGTCGATCGCCCCCTCCGCTCTACTTTCCATCTACAGAGACAAACGGGAAGCACTGGTGAAAACACTGATCTGCTATAAGGCTTGGGAATTAGTGTTCCATAAAGAGATGATTATAATGCAAAAACGGATAGTACTAACTTGGAGGGAAAAAAAATCTAAAGAACGCGACCATATGCAAACGGCATTATTCAAACTCGATGTTTTTTGGGGGTTTTTTTTTTGGCCAGACTGGATTTGCGTGCCATAACTTAACATTCATAATTATAAGCAACTTATCTGACACTTAAGTGGACGTGGCTGTCCTCTGAAACAGCACGCATGTACAGATCAATATGAATTTTCTTGCGCCCTCAGGGTTGACACTTGGGATTTTGCTCTGGTGGACGACAAGCAGTTAGTCTGCTGTATTTGCCCAGAAGGAGGTGAGACGCCCCTTGCCGCTTTAACTGTTCTAGCAGTCATTGCTATATCGCTGCTATGAAAACCCTGCGCCTCTGGTGCCGACCGATGACGTCGGCATGCCACACATGCACAAAGGCAAAAAATGCCTAAATGCAGATCCATCCGGTCTACCACGCACCAGATATGTATCCGATCTAGAACCATATACAAGAAAGGCTCTGATCTGATTTGAAAAACAGATGTGCACTCAGACAGCCCTTATAAAAATATTTTTTAAAAACTTGCATCTTAGAGCAAAAATAGTCAGATTCATGTCACTTCAGGTGAATGTTTCCTTGGACGTCAATCCCCACAAACTACAACTCTTCCACCGATTCACTAAATTACATCCATGCTGGAAAAGGGCTACAGGCTAATTAGTAAGCAAGTCTGTGTAGCAACTTTAAAATGCAAAACTGAAGATTTATCCACTTTGTGATTATCTTCTTTTTATCTAAAGCATGCAAAGCACCAACGGTGACGATGCCACGGAGCAAAACTGGATCTGTACACAATATGCCGCGACACTGCTGTCTGAAGAGTCCTGATAAACCGACACACCCACTCAAGTCATTCTCAGCAAAGCTTCACGTTGGGCTGGGAAAATAAATGTGTCTGTTTAACAACAAAATATAGCTAAAAGCTGATTTAAGCAACAGGTTTCAGGTCCTAAATAAGGTGTTTATTGTAGTTCATAAATTTTGTTCTGCTCTAGAGCAAGTTTTCTCTCTCTGGAGCTTGATTTATGAAAACATTGCACGTTTTAAATAAATGAAAACAGAAACCCATCATGCACAGGATACTTCATTGTTTTAAGGGTGTCTTCTCATGAAGACATTCTCGATCCTGGTCAAAACATTATCGTTTACTTAAAAATTAAACATTTATGTGATTCACTGAATGGGCCCCTCCAGGCATTTTCACTTAATTTGTGAACATTTTCACAAAAAAATGCTACACTTTTAAAACAAACCATACCGCTGTTCACATCAATACTCTCATTTGAAAAACGGTTGCCGGGCAAAATTACCAAACCGTCTCTCACCCTCTCTTGAAGCATCGAGTTTCATTCCTGAAACATGTATACACACACACACACACACACACACACACACACAACAAAAGCATACCGGACACTAAAGAATCTTTAAGAAATTTTAGAAAGCAATATCAACTAGGCTAATCCAGAGTCGATGCGAGAGTCTCAGGGCAGGGAATCCAGCATGTGACTCATTCAGCTGAGTCAAACCTTATACACGATCTGCCCCTTAAAAAAAAAAAAAAAAAAAGGGGAGAGGGAGGATGTTGAAACAGTGTATATACGTACAATATGTCGAGATTAGTTACCTTTCCCTCAACCTCGATCATCATTCCATTCTCGGAAAACTTCATGCGATAAATGTCCGAGAACATCTCGTCTCCTGAAAGCCAAAAAAATAAAACAAACAAAGCAGATTAAGTACATGCTCTATACTTCCACATATTTAAATGATTAGGACTAGCTGATCAAAAAATAAAACCTCACTTTATTCCTGAATCTGTCATTATAAACCTAAACCATGTCTTGTTTGCTACATCTTTTAATTCAATCAATCATCTGAGAAGAACTGAACTGGATCCAAGGGCTGGAAAATTCACCAAGCCGGTAATATTAACCTAACTAGCTTAAATTAGTGACTGAAAATAATAACTCCTAAGAAATAAAGTCGTGAATGAGTTTTTATATATAAAGACTGACACAAGCAGGTGAGGCTGAGTAAACTGTGCAGAGGTGAGTTAGCTCAGGGCTACGTGTCCATTTAAAGCCAAGGGAGGAGAAAAAAAAACTCGGCTAGTCAACATGCCGGCGTTTTAGCAAAAAAGCTAACATGCTAATAAAGAGTTTACTGTTTAATTCGTGACTCGACAGTTTCTTTCAAGTTACCAGGTATATACCTGAAATACGTAGTAAACCCGTACACACAACTAACAATGTGAGGAAAACAAAAACGTATTTTAAACTCCATTTTAAAACGCCGCTATCGGTGTTTAAGCGCGCGATCTCCTGGGTGTAAAATGCTAGCTATGCTAACTAGGCCTCAGGCTTCACTGGGAAACACAGATTTTCACACACACAAAAAAACACAACAAATACCTTAAAATCCCGAAAATATCGCCGGGATCACATCAGAGGAAACACCGAGACAAAGTTTCTGAGCGTTCTTACCAGTGATGATGTCCCTGTAGATGATCATTTTGTCGGATTATGTCGAGGTGTTTCAGGAGACACTGGCTCTGACTGCAGCCCGGCCGACACTCTCAGCTGAAAAGGCCGATCGATAGAAACTCTCCGCCGGATACCGTCTTCTGCGGAACTGTGACGTCACATCACCTCCCCCCCACCTCCCGCCTTCCCACTAGCCGCTAGAGACACCGGCGCCATCTAGAGGATATATCGGGAATCACACCACTTTCTCTTCGCCTTGTCACTCAGTTTTCAAACATTAATCAATTCATATATTCAAACATTAATCCTTTCGTTCATTCGTTCATTCAAGGGCATTAAAGGTGGCTCAGTGATAGGTTTCCCACCCAAAGTACCCAAACCCCAAGCCTGGATAAAATGTGAGGGTTGCATCTGGAAGAGCAACTGGCGTAAAAAAAAAAAAAAAACTATTCCAAGGTTTTATGTGAGGACTGTATGGTCCACTGTAGAGCCCTCTTGCCAGGAGCATCCGAAAGATCAACAGCAACAAGCCATGCTGTATTCACGTTGGCGTACTGGTTAGCACTGTGGCTTTGCACCTCCAATTCCAGCTTCAGGTTTGAGTGCATGGAGTTTGCATGTTTTCCCCATGATTGGTGGGTTTCCTCCCACAGTGCTAAAGAGTTTTCCCAAATAGCCCATAGCGTATGAATGAATGTGTGTGTATGCATGTGTGTACTGTGATGGATTGGCACAGTGTCCAGGCTGCACCCTGCTTCATGCCTGAAGTCCCCTGGGATATGCTCCACGCCTCCACTAACCCTGTACAGGATAAGCAGTGTAGGGAATGAATGAGTGTCTTGAGTGAATGTGTGAATCATGCCCTACAACACATCCTTGTAACCAGTGCTTACCAGATTATACTGTGGACCCACTGTGACTCAAGTCATGATAAAGTGGTTATGGAAGATGAATAATCGATTGATGAATTCACAGTCCTGAATAAATTCCCTTGGTGGAAAAATGGAAAGCATGTTTTATTTATGAACCTGGAGATACGAGGCCACAGTACCAACCACTACATCACTGTGCCACCTGATGTTAAAATGTTTATCTTATCATCTAAAAAACCATGTCTTACCCATACATCATAACTGACTTTTATTGTTGTTGTAATTTTGGCTTTTGTTCCAAATAACAATGATGCATCCGTTATCTCAAATTATCAAAACATGCTGGTGACATAAACTAAGTCATGTTGTTTATATCAGGCATATTTTAAGGGCTTAGTAACATGCTGTATGTTTTTTCAAGCCAGAAATCTTTTCTGATTTACTTACAGTGAAAAAGATATCCGAGAGAGATTTACTCAAGAAAAATGTAGCAACAATAAACCAAGCATATTTAAGTACAAAGAAATGGCCAAGATAAATAAAATTAGCAGTTTCCTTTTTCACTAGTCAGGTTTACTCAATCTACATTATACATTATCTACTAGGGAATTATGTTTAAAAATGTTGTTTTTTTTTCATTATTACCTATTAACGGTCACGAAAACCCAAAACTATAGTAACCAAGAAAACTTTACAGAAAGATTTATCTTTCACAATCTAAAATATTTCACAATAAAGTATATTACATAATAATATGTTTACACCAGGTAAATAAGTAAAAAATACACTCTGAGGTTTAGCCACATTGTCACATTTATTTATTTAGTACAGAACCTAAATTATAAGTAAAAGTATTAATCCTTGTGCATTAAAAAAAATGCACATCACACACAAAAAAATAGTTTGCATGTAAACCTGAATTCACCCTGTTAGAAATAATGAATTGATACAGACCTTCAACTTATTACTGCTTAACTAGCTAGTTAGTTATAGCTAGTTATTTAGTTAGTTTGTGCATGTACAATACAGTGAAAAATAATTAGCTCCTTCCTGTTTTTTTTTTATATTTGTCACACTTACTGTAAAAGATTCGGATCAACCCAAAAAATGCAATGTTACATACATAAAGATAACCCAAGGAAATACAAAATGCACGTTTGTATGTAAACTTCTGATTTTATTTACTACAGGAAAAAATCACTGTACAAACATGACTGGCTCTATGTGAAAAAGTAATTGCCTCCTAAACCTAATAACTGGTTGTGCCACCCTTGGCGGCAACAACTGCAATCACGCGTTTGGGATACTGTGGAAGAATTTTGGCTCACTCTCCTTTGCGGAATTGTTTTGATTCAGTCACTTTGGAGGATTTTTCCGAGCATGAACAGCCTGTTTAAGGATCTTAATTGGATTTACGTCCGGATTTTGACTAGGCCAATCCAAAACCTTAATTAGGTCTTTGGTTTGGACAGACTCCTGTCTTTTTTCCCTCGATAAATGAAGACATACATTAAAATCTACACTGTGTATTTACTTTGCAAAAATTATGCAAAAAGTTTGGGAGGGATTATCTGAATCATTAAATTATGACCCAGGAAGAGGGCAAATACTCTTTCAAGACACTGTATTGATAGATACAGCACATGATCCACCCCTTTAGTTAGTTATTTTTTGAAACCACATTAGAACATAGTGATTATGTTGGCTGGTAAAACCTTAATGTACTACAGTTATACACAACCTCAATTATTAACTTATTATTTATTAATATTGTCAAATCTATGAATTAAATCACTTTATCCTCATACAGATGCAGTTAGGGCAGATCTAGTTTTCTAGGCAGCGTATATGGGAGTGGACTGGAGGGGGGGCAGGGGGGGTGGTTTGAAGGCAGGAAGGAAGATAGGAGGAGGTGGGAATTTGGGCACGGCCCGGGCTCAGAGGCAGTGCTCAGTGTTTAGTAGTCCTGTCATGACTGAGTGCTCTGCACTTTAATTCTTGAAAGCAGTCATCTGTGCGAGTGTGTGTGTGAGTATGAGTGTGAGGGTATGCGTGTATCTGGATGTGTGGTGTGTTTGTTGTCTCTTTTAATGACCACTACTTCCTGCAAGATGAATGCTGCATTTAAAAGTGAGTAACTGATTTAAGATTTTAGATTATTTAAGAGTATAACCTGAATGAATGAATTCAGAGTCCTTACTAAATGTTAAATACATTTTTGCATTATTTTAGCAAAATCTGTAGTTGAAAAACATAAGAGTTTTTCTACTTAGATTTTAGAAAAAATGTGTAACGCTGTAATAATAGTTATAGTACAATGTAGTAAAATAGTGTAAACTTGTATAAGATCTATATATCAATCAGTGCAGCAATTCAAATAAAATTAATAAAAATTCATGTGAAACGTGAAAAGGACATACTGTGGATATCACAAACATATCACAACAAAACACGTACTTTTCTGGCTTTTTTAATGCTTTAAGTTAAGGGCTGTACTTGGGGCTCTTTCTGATGGAAAGAAGAGAACCAATAAGGGCTTTGTTCTATACAATTGTGCATTACTGAATGAATGCAGATGTTGGGCCAGTTGAATGAGAGGAAGCTTATTCCACCACCAACGAGACAGGATACTGAGGCAGCATTAAAAAAATACAAGGATGTTTAGACGTCAGAAAGCTGCAGCAGTCAGAAGATATACAGGTCTAAGTCAGTGTAACTACATATGAGACTAATCTGGAGCCCTTTGAGCCCTGACAATACAAGAACCATTAGACAGATAGATTTTGTATTCAGAATGCTGCCGTTTGATTTAGATCTGTAGAATTTACAGTCGCTGATGTAATCAGAAAAGGTGAATTTCATCAGGGCTGTTATCTGAGTGTGTATAGGATATACTGTGAGCATTGTTTTAGTGAAATGATATAAACACAGATGTTCAAACATGGTGAGGATTTTTTTTCTTTGACAGCCGGTACAGTTTGTCAGATACAGTGGAAAAGCTGTGACTAACCAAATAACACAATCTGTACTAACACGATAAGCAAACTGGGTTGACGTTATTATTTATTTGATGTAAATTGTCTTCAGCATTTGATAGATTTACAGGATTTGTCTGATTAGTATAATAAATAAATGCATTACCTGTTTGTTATTTTTTGGCAAAACTGCATGTATAAGAACTTAGAAATAAAAAAATAAAATTAAAGTTGCAAGAAATTACAAATAAAACTATTTGGAAAAGACTAATCAAGGAGCAAGAAATAATAATAATAATAATAATAATAATAATAATAATAATAATAATTTAGTTCAGGTCAGGTCAGTGTAGTTCAGCTGAAGTATTATTATTATTATTATTATCTTCTATATACTTCTCCATATACTTGTATTTCTTAATAATTATATATATAATTACATTATTATTAGTAGTAGTAGTAGTAGTAATAGTAGTAGTAGTGATTTAATAATAATAATAATAATAATAATAATATTTTGAAGCTGTATGCTGAAATCCTATAATTCTCAATAATTTTCAAAAAGTCTGCTATCGACCTAACTTTGACCAGTTGGCTGCTCGGGCTTTAAAAGCGCAACAAAAACCAATCCCTTCCCCCATTTTTGCCACATTTTGTTTGTTTCTTATTTGGCTGTGGCAAAGAAAAATGAAGCCAGCCATCTATTTTCCCTAGAGGCTAAATCCCTAAACCACACAGTTAAATTTATCAAAGGCTGTGCCCCAGTTCCCAAACCTCATGGGCTGTACTACTGTACTAAACCGTACCCAATGGTTGTTGTGGTTTCATTCAAATAAGGTATTATTTTGTCGTGGACCATTATTTAGTGTGAAAGTATGCCTCTATTTAGTTGAGGTGTGTAAAGGGACTGGGGCTGCTATAACCACAACTAAGCCACTGTGAGTGAATTTCCTGGCAGTGTGGGTGCTTGAGGTTAAATACCAGACTCTAAATAGCACGGC
This sequence comes from Clarias batrachus, assembly GCA_003987875.1. Classification (NCBI taxonomy): domain Eukaryota; kingdom Metazoa; phylum Chordata; class Actinopteri; order Siluriformes; family Clariidae; genus Clarias; species Clarias batrachus. The sequence continues at coordinate 17,708 of QMIH01000584.1, read as the reverse complement.
AGGGGCAGGGCTCAGCATAAAATATAGCAAAATGTATTTTAATGCATCATTTTTACATTGAGGTTAAGCGTCACAGGTAAGGATGGTGGTTGCAGCTGTTTCGCAGGCCTAATTAACATTAAAAGCAACCAATGGCACTAATGTAATTTTCCAAAATTTTCCCTCTCTCGCAAGCCCTTTATCTCAAATTTAACAATGTAGCAAAATGTTACCCTGGTTTTTATTAGAACGAAAAAAAAAAACTTAATCTGTGTTGTTATAGAGCTGATGTTCTACTCCAGTATCAAGATGAAAGCAGGGCATTAAGAGGTTTTATGTTTTCCAGATGATGTTAACAGTAGCGGAAAGGTAACAACCTCGGCAGGGTGCAGGTTGTTTCCCGAAACTACACTTCAAACACACAGAATCAGCAGTAAACTGGAAAACATGTTCTTGAACTTTACCTGGAGGACAACATGCGTACAGTACAGAATTCTGTATGTCTGTTGCAGAAGGAAATTCGTTCAATTCTAATTGATTGACATTAAAAAGATTTGGAACAACTTAACATCCAACATCCCATAATTTACTTAGTTCATTTGCCATTTCTCAGTAAAGTAATTAGACTACCTGGTGAAAAAAAAAAATCTATTTACATGTCAAATTATTGACCTTAATCAAGCAAAGAAAACAACTAAGGAGTTAAGGAGGATAGTGCTGAACCTTCAAGAAATGAGAAATCATTATCGCAGATCACTTTTACACTTGGAGAAGTTGTATCGTGAAAACTTCAATAGTGGAAAATTGTGGATAATTTCCACTCACACATACAGTGTGTTGAGAAGACACATGGTTAGGACTAAATAGCAGTGTGTTCATAAAACACTTCTTAATTAGACTAATCAGAAAGAAAATGGCTTTAATTTGCTGGGGAACATAAAGAGTGGACTTTGGAGTAATGGAAAAAGGTCATGTGGTCATGATGGGGGCATCAGGGTAAGAGAGAAGCGTGTGAAGTTAAGGGAAGTGCCCACTGTCCATAATTCTTGAGGCAGTTTTATGATCTGTTGTTGCTTCAGTTGTGGACAGGTCTAGGTTCAGCAATGTTCTGGGCCAATAAAATGTAGTCAGCTGATGACCTGAATGTACTGAATGACCAGCTTGTCTTAACAATTCACGTTTTCATCCCTGATGTCTTGGCTATATTCATCCATCACCAATCAATGATTTCCAACAAAAAGTATTAGAAATCACTTGGTTTTAACGGTTAAAGGGTTAGTTTAGTGGAAACAGAAAAACTCATTCCTTAAGGCTAGATGTTTTCGTTATTGGCGAATAATGGCATACTTCCGCAGTGATGAGTGCACTGGTGATCCCTATGGAGTAAAAACACCACACCCTGATGATGACAAATAAAGCCTTGTCATTCCTAGAAGTGAAACATCTGGCCATTTTTTCCTGTTAATCCATTAATAAATGTGTTCTTTTGCTTTGTGCCAAATTGTTTTGGTTTTCAATCACAAATTATGTGGTGATGTTCTCAACAGACTTTCAATACTTATATGTATTTATATTTGTGTGGTAGTTGTGGGTCCTACTAAAATGAATATGAACTCAATGAATGTTAAAAGAATGAAATAATAAAAAAAGAATAAACTGCTCATAGATATTTAAGTGAACTGGATATTTTGTTTTGCAGATTTTGATGTTTCCTTTCCAAAGATTGATGGCTTACATAGCTAAATAATGACCATTGACTAAGATGATTATTCTGAGCAAGATAACTGACAAGGCGTGATCATTTAAAAAGGAAAAGTAAACCTTGGTTTCAGTCTAAGGCATGTGTCTTCTGGATAATCCATAAGAGTCTACAGTGTTTATTTAATTTCTTCATGTGTCTGCTGATTATACTGTCTCGGTTGAGTCAACATGAGCAGTAATCCATAGTAATTTTCACTGTCGGGATGCATGTATCTACATGTGTTGTCGGACACATTGCTTTCAGTAGAGCTTTAAAACAGGCAGATGTCTGTTAAAATGTCTGAATTTTAAAAAATGTTTTCTTTTTTACAGGTTAAGATGTATAGGTGTGTATCTGCATGCCTGTGGTTGGCAGTCGTACTGCTCCCTACACTGCAAGGTAAAGCACTACAGATATAATGATGAAAGACAAGTTGAGATTTTCATTCTTAATTTTTTTATTAAATAAAAATTTCCAAGGCACCACTTTAGGTATTTTCTTTCTTTAAATCCACCAGTTCAACCTAGCAGAAATTTGGAAAAATCCTTATGTTAGATTTCATACAAAATAATTTATTATAAAAATTGCTCAAGTTACCCATACTGTCATTGTAAAATTTTAGACTGTTTCCTACAAGTTGGCTTCTGTAAATTGTTACCAAATATGTTGCTCAAATTGTAATGCCAACATTAAAAAAGGATTTAATTCACCTAATGTGTAATTTAAAGACTTAATTTTAAATGTCTTGTTTTGAAGTACATTTAATTTGTATTGATCTGACCATATTTATTTTTTATAAACTATATTTCATGATTTATGTTTTTTTTTTTTTATACTTTCACATTCTGTACCAACTAAAGCTAATATACAGCTCATTATGATCAATACTAAAATTATTGGCTCTCTATAGCAGAATGAGTAGATTCAAATTCAAATTCATATTACACATTATTCAAAACAAGTAAAAAACTTCAGGCAAATTTCATGCAATATTAATTGGCAAGGCAACATAGTTTTAAAACTATAAACATAATTATATATATTTAAAAATATTTACCAAAAGTGCAAAAATATTGACACCAATAAAGTATTTTTAAAACAAAACAAATATTTTTGCATTTATGTAATTTTTAAAAAGTATAAAACATGACTTACTGAATATACTTTTAATTTTTTACATTTATTTTAGGTATGCTTTTACTTTGTTAACTCCATTAATATAGATATAATAAGTAAAGGCAAAAAAAAAAAAAATCAGTTGTTGAGTTGTTGCTCTTCATTATACATGCACAAACCTGATTAGGTGATATATTTTTTTATCACCATATTCTAGGTAAAGTGACTGCCCCGGCCCAGCTGCAGGCGACACTAGGCCACACTGTTACACTAGGCTGTAATTTGACTGTGGAAGTTGGTGACATCCTTAAACAGGTTCGCTGGCTGGATTTGAACAACAAAAGTGTCCTTTATTACCAGCCTGAGAAGCCTGGCAGCCTCAATCGGCGAAAGGGTGTGGAGGTCATTGACCAGCAAATGCACACCAGCGTTATTTCCATTGAGAAGACCAAGCCGGGAGATGAAGGATGCTACACATGTGTGTTTGATGTGTACCCTTCTGGACAGCAGCGGGGGAAGATTTGCCTCTTTTTAAATGGTGAGGTGAAGCGAATCTCAAATATTCATATAAGACACCTGGCATGATTAATAAGTATGTTCATAGATGCCTAACACATTATGAATCTCTGGAGTATTTGGAAAACAATATATGCTAACCAGGCTAAGTCAACTTTAACGCCATTCAAAAAAATGTCATGTGACTTCTACACTCTGATAAATGGTTGTTCTTCGAAGAATTAAGGATTCTTAGCCTTGGCTTCTTCAGAACTTTTTTTTTCTAAGAGTATAAGATTGGTTAAAGTAGAACATACATTACATGCTGAATAATGGCACCAGTGGGCCTTGGGTACAAGTTTCAATGTTTTCTAAAAACACCTGGCAGGATCTTTGATCCCTTTGAGGTTCCAATATAACGGTTACGACAGGACGTGGAAAGGATTTGGCAATATTCTATTTGTTTCCAGTAGATGAACTTAACTTCCTGTCTTAGCATATAGTACAGCCTGTTTAAACAACAACCAATTATACCAAGAGAGTCCAAAAAAATAAATAAATAAAATATATAAAATATATCAAAAGACCAGTATTTTACCATTATTTCGAAATGAATGAGTCACCAATCCATCTTGGCCATAGAAGTGAGAGAACAAAAAAACAAGCAGGCAGATGGTTACAAGCCAGTAACCATCAAAGTACAGTGGTTAAAAACCTCATCAACCAGTGTCCTTCATGTAAAACCGTCCAATGAATATACATTTCTCCTGTGCAGAACTGTAGGCCCTGTAACTTTTTTTTGGGGGTGGGGGGGAATACTTAAACTCTCCAGGTTAAACCACTAAGCATCTAAGGAACCTTTGAAACAGTCCAACATAACATGAAACTAAAATCAGGTTGCTCCTCATCCTCACAGCAGAAGCAGAGTCAGTGGGGAACAAGACAACAGTGCATGGGAAGCAGGTGACCCTCTCATGCACCTACGCACTCGCCAGCAGGGTCCGTCAGATCCTGTGGAAGAAAACGGCAGAGCAGGGCGACACTGCCACTGTGGCCTCCTACACCATGAGTGGCAACCTGACTGTGCAGGAGCAATTCAAGACACGGATGAAGCTGAGCAAGACGTTAGGACACAGCGAGTTAACCATAGACCCTGTCCACATGGAGGACGAGGGATGTTACACATGCGATTTCCACACGTACCCGGAGGGCTCGAAGAGTGTCACGGCATGTCTGGCTGTCTACGGTACGTTAGATATCAGCTACAAACACTTGCTTTAACCTAATACACAAATTGTCCTTGAGAGTTTGCCATGGCAGAAAAAAAATGAAAGTTCTAGCTACAGTATAACACTGGAGACTCATGCGCATGATTATGTAAAGCAAGAATGCATTTGATTTTTCAACTTTACAGCTTTAGTGAAATTGATTTCAGTTATTATTCTTATTTATAATTTTTTTTTAAATGGATCTAGATTACTCGGTCTGTCAGGTCAAAGAAAGTTCATGACATTTCTTTTGTTGTCTTAAATGAAAGGCTGCTGGTTTTCCAAGACATGCTTTACAAACCTGTGTGTATATGCGTGTGGGTGTGTGTGTGTGTTTATATACATATACGTCTGTTGGAAATGGAGACAGTGAGTCTACAGTATGTGACTTACTCTCTCCGCTGAAGTGCTCAGGAAAAGGAAGTCATTATGTAACCAAGTCATCATTTCTAGACAATAAAAGGAGATAAAGCAGTGGGTGAGCTACTGGTCACAAATCTCTTTGCGCTCTGTATTTAGCTTGGCAGGCTCTCCATAGCTAAATTTGTTGGCTCTGGGTTTCTGTTCTTTCCCAACGTCTATTTCAGTTCTGTTCTTGTTGTTGTTCTGTGCTTAAGATTTATATATGTTTGACCCCTTGGGATAATAGAAATATTCTTCTTCTAAATAATTAGGATATGATAATGTTTTATGATAGATGTTCAAGTCAAACTAGGACTTGGAATAAAATTACAAACTTGAAGCCCACTGCAGTCATTCCCATGAACATTCAGTGAGTGGAACGCCTGCTTTTTCGAAACTTGCGGAAGAGACGTATGCGTGTGTGTGTGTAAATCTGGGAACTGTATAAAGTATCATTCACCAAAACCACTTGCATGTTATAGGAGTCCTGACCAGGCTCGATTCACGTCTCTGTTTGCAAGTTCTCCCCGTGCTTGCTGGGTTTCCTCCAGTTTCCTCCCCAAGTTCAAAGATATACAGGTTAGGCTAATTGCCGTTCCCAAATTGCCCATAGTGTGTGTATATGTGTGTGCCCTGCGATGGATTGGCAGTCTCCAGGAACAGGCTCCAGGTCCATGAATACAGGATAAAGTGGTATAGAAGATGAATGTGTGAGAGTTGTCAATAGCACAAAGTCCGATTTCAGAAATGACCAAAACAAGGCTCATTTATTTCATTATACATCTGAGCATTTGAGAGTTAGGGCCTTGTTCAAGGGCCCAACAGTCGTAACTTGGTTGGTATGGGGATTGAATCTGGGACCTTCTAAATCATAGTCCAACACCTTAACCACTGACTAACCCTGTCTAGTCAAAATCTGGTGCAATGCAGGGGTCATTTTTTGATCCAGGTTTTTGCACACTTGGTATGGATCTAGCCCATTCTTGGTCAATAGCACAAAGTTCTCTTGATATCTGCAAAGTTAGTGATTGTGTCAGTTCTGCATTGAGGTGTCATTAGTGCTCCCTCGTCAATTGAGCTCTTTTTTTTTACCTGCTCAGACCACCAAATATTTGCACAGTAACAGTAGATTCTGCTGTTCGGGCTCGAACACTAGCTATTATCCTGATCTGTGCTAGAGTGTGACTGTTATGGCTGAATTAAAGGCGTTTGCTTTGGACTGAGGCATATTGCCATTACTGTGCCACTTTTCTCTGGGAAACAGAGGTCCTCTATGCCTCTGGTCTGATAAGGCTGGCTGAACAGCGTGGCTTTTGTCACTGGAGGATAATTGTGCCTCTAGACAGTGGTTTTGTCAATGTCCCGTCACACTGTGTCATGTCTATTCACAACCTGTGTTTTTCCTTTCCAAACACCATGCGTCACGTCTGTAATAGGTGTGTTAGGGGATGTCTAATGTTGTCTTGGAAATTCACCATTGGAAAATACCAATCTGTCCGTGGCAAGAACCATTTGTTGCGACGACTATGTAAAAGGAACCTTCTCAATGCCTCTCCAAAGCAAACTAAAACTAAATTGAAAATATTTTTGTTTTAGCCCAAAGACTCTAAAACCCTTTCCTCTTGGTCTGTTGTGTTGTTTTCACAGTGCTTCCCAAACCTGAGTTGAGCTACATCAACCTAGAGAAAGGAGTAATCCAGGCCAACTGCACGGCTGTGTCCCGTCCTCCGACAGAACTCGTCTGGAATGTGGAGGGTCATAACCGCACGCTGGCACCATCCGAGACCTCGAGCTACCCGCAGGGAGACGGCACTACGCTGGTGGTCACCATCATACAGTTTTACTCCGAGCTGCTGGACGAAGAACAAGTGACATGTACGGCACTGCACCAGGGCTTGAACACGAGCGTTTCTGTAGCGCTGACCAAAGGTGAGTGATACCATATCGTTGTTGGATTTTTTTTTAACTTGTCTGGTTGGAAAGTGTTGATTTATTTTCTATAACAGCAGCTCTGAAAGTAGATACATTATCATTTCCATAGCAACACCTTTACATTTCTGTGAGTTTGGATGAATGAGTAACTAATACGAATGATTAGTGTTGGCAGAATATTGTGGCATATGAGGCATGAAAGCTCACAGACGCTTCGTTTTGAGTTGTGGGACTCCAAGTGGTAAAGTTCTCGCCCTATCATCCTGCGATCGCGAGTTCGATTCCCGGGTGATGCTGTAACCTCTCCAATACATCCAATAAGGGACGACTGTGAGCTCATGCAAGTGGAAGGAGCAGATAGCGCTGTCCTGAGAGTGTGTTACGCCGCCCCCAATGGTGCGTGAGCGATCAGTTCGAAAAGATGCGACCGGCTGGCGTCACGTGGTTCGGAGGAAACATATGATAGTCTTCGGCCCTCATGACTGAGTGGTAATAGTAGCCTTAATGTGGGAGCGCCCTCTAGTGACGGGGAGGAATTGGACACGACTAAATTAGGGAGAAAATCGGGGGAAAAATAAATTTTTAAAAATGTTAAGTATGCTATGTCAAACCATCATGCATAACATTACTAAACGTCTTATTTCGTAAATGAATAGGAAGTATAGATTTATAATTTTTTCTATATTATTAAAGTTTAACTAAATGAATTTCGGATTTCATGCCGTGTATTGTGTGCTGTGTGTCGACTGTGCTGTCAACAAGTATAACATAACCTGACTCCTGACATTACACCATTACACACATTACCTGGTTAACCTTAACTGGCTAGATAACTGATAAAGGTGTAATTATATCCATTAAAATTGCTTACGAATTTATTCTCTAGGCTTAAATGCACATAAATTGCATGAACCTGATATTTGCCAGTAGGAGACTTTATTTATTAAAATGAGTAAAAAAATAATATACTGTGATGTTATTTATAACCTTATTTCTGTTTTATCAAAAAGTTTGGACACACCTTCTAACTCCATGGTATTTCGTGATTTTTATTTCTTTGGCGTCCAAAATACACAATATTCTCCTTTGAACAGTTGATATTGAGATGTTTCCACTACTTATGATCTATAAATCCTTCATAACGGCTCTAATCTGAGGTGCTGTTTGAGGTTAATTGGTGATTTTTGAGGCTGGTGACTCTACATGAACTTCTCCTCTGCAGCAGAGGTAACGTTTGGTCTTATTTTCCTGGGAAGGTCTTCATGAGAGACAGTTTCATCATGGAGCTTTGCAAATCCACTTGACCATACAGTTCTTGCAAGAACTATTCCACAACAGCTGATCTCCATGTCTCAAAATAACAACTGATTGTTGTTGTTGTTGTTGTTGTTGTTGTTGTTGTCGTTATGTAATTACATGATTCCACATGTCCACATTCCACAGCTATTTCATAATTTTGAAAAAGTCCAGTATTGTTCTGGAATGTAGAAAACAAACATTGAATTAGGAGGCGTGTCCAAGCTTTTGACTCGTACTGTGTGTTGAACTTATTTTATGTCTTTGCATGGTTTGTTGATTCACATCATATGTTTGTGTTGCAGCTGGATTTAAGAACATTATCATCATCTCAGTCGCGCTTGTAGTGCTCGTACTGCTCATATGCCTGTGCTTGTGCATGAAGAGGCGATAGCGAGAAGGTGAGTGGACGTTTTGCGGATAATTCACAATATACATTTCTTGAACTTCTTCCACTAGTCTTTGGGCTGCTCCTGTCATGGGGTGGCTCAGTGGTTAAGGCATTGAACTACAGTTTGGAAGGTCCCAGGTTCAAGTCCCACTACCACCAAGTTGTCCCTGTTGGGCCCTTGAGCAAGGCCCTTAACCCCAACTGCTCAGATGTATAATGAGATAAAAATGTAAGTCGCTCTGGATAAGGGCGTTTGCCAAATGTCTAGATGTAGATGGGGTCACCAGATCGGACCAACAAACTTGGCACAGGTTTTTACACCGGATGCCCTTCCTGACTCAACCCTCCCATTTCATCTGTGCTTGAGACCGGTACTACAATACAAACAGTGGTTGGGTAGTATGGGGTGTGGCAAACCACCAACAACTGTGCTTGAACTTGGATACTCAGATCCCCAAACCAACAACCTAGAGCGTTTGCCACCGGAGCTACCACTTCCCTAATATTGGTATTGGTGCTAAAATGTGTCTCACCTACTGTCGGAAGGATCAGATAGAATTATATAACACCATTTTTCCTAATACGTGATGCTACTAGAAGCTCACACCAATTTTAGTATCAATACTCATAAAGAAATATACATCATTTGTATAATGATTATTGTTTGAAGCAAGAAAATATGGCCATTTTTGGGGCACATAAAAAAAAGGCTGAAATTTAAGCTTCAGAAGTAGCTTCTTTGGCACACTTTCTGTATCCCATGTATAACATAAAATATAAAGCATCAATACTGTCATTAATGATTAATGATTAATGACACACCTCGTGCTTTGGTGGCTTTTTTGTCATTCGTTAGCGATCATCTTGTCCAAAACAACATCCAGCGAGTAACCAAGGTGACGCAGTTAAACTCTCTTCCTTTGGGCTTGTTTTCGAGAACCAGCTCGTGAGACATTTGACCTGGAACAAGGCAGAGTTTGTCGTAGTGGTGAAAGGTTCATTCATATGAGTCAGCTACCTTTTAACGGCAGGTCGGGTCTGTAAATAAACAGGCGAACGTTTAAGCCTCAGAGACTTTCGCACCAGGATGAGGGTTCTAGAAGAGACGATGCTTTCTACACGTCCCTTTGTTTTACTGCTCGGGGCCAAAATGACGACCCAGCACTAATAACGTTATGAATAGAAAATGTGTGTAGCTTTTAAAAAAAAAAAAAAAACTTGTATAATTTTCATTTCAAAATGCCTTTGTTGATAACATTATTGAGGAGACAGCAAGAACCTTTCACTTCAACTGTTTATTTTTCTTATCATTCCTAACATGCTGACCGGCTCCTCCACATGATTAAAGGTCCACAGGTCAGCTCTCTAGTGAGCCAGTTCTCCATTTCCAATGTAGATTAACACCACTACTTTATACTTTGTGATCAATCCTGACTTCTGATCTTGAAGACAGAAGGACAGAAAGTCCACTACATTATCTATCCTTATTGTCCTTAGTGTGTATTTTAAGCTCTACAGCATGTGTCGACATGAACGTTTAGTCTTTGGGAAAACTTTCACGTTCCTGAGACGTCACAGAGCTTAAAATAACAGTGCCTCAAATTATACTGTTGACAAAAGCATAATTTTGGACCTACAGTCGAGTCCGGGTGATGTCTCATAGCGCTAGATATGTATTATGGTAGCAGTTCCTGGTACTGAGAATATACTTATCTACATTTAACCCAAACCAAAACATTTTACCAACTATAATTATTATTGCGTTTCTAATCTCTAAGAACAGTATGACGTCAAACCCCAGTGTGTACTAGTGATTACTGGGTAGATTCAGGTTCAGTAGTTAGGAATTTGAATTCAAGTCTTCAGCAGAGAATGAGTTTCAGTTTGAACCTTTTAACACTAAAAAACATTGCTAGGGGGTCAAGGGCTAACCCGAGGATATCGAGTCTACTTGATATTAATACATTAATACACAGGAAATCTATAAATTGTAATCCAAGCCATCTAGTGGGGTTTAAAAACCTGGCAGGCAACTTTTTTACTTGATACTTTATTTACTTTCTAAAGCCGAATTGTTGTGAACTTCTGTATTATATTTCTGTACATGATCTAACCATATGCTCAGACGGATCTAGTAGGTTTTGAAGCATACAGGACTTTATACTAATTAGTAATAATTGTTCTATAGCAACTTCATTGCATAAAATAACAAGGACGTTTTTGAAAAAAAAAAGAGAGAGAGAGAGAGAGAGAGAGAATGCCATTAAAACTTCACTTTTCTTAATACATTAATCTTTTTGAAAAACTCATTACTTTAAGAAATGAAGGTCAGTCAGTCCGAAAAATTGGGAAAACTTTGAAAGAAACTGGCTGACATGCGGACCGCCCCAGGAAAGGAAGACCAAGAGTCACCTCTGCTGCGGAGGAGAAGTTCATCCGAGTCACCAGCCTCAGAAATCGGCGGTTAACAGCAGCTCAGATCAGAGAGCAGGTCAATGCCACACAGAGTTCTTGCAGCAGACACATCTCTAGAACAACTGTTAAGAGGAGACTGTGTGAATCAGACCTTCATGCTAGAATATCT
>QMIH01000583.1:335410-347015 GCA_003987875.1 Clarias batrachus | reverse complement strand
GTGTAAGCAAGGAAAAAAAGAAGAAAAAAGGACATTTATTGCTGAACATGCGTGCTTGATTCAAGTCAATTTTGCTTCATTGAGCCATAGTGTAATTATAAAATGACTGTTTGAATTTAAGGTTGCTTTAATTTCTATATTTTTTTCTATAATGATTAACACTAATGACTAGACTTCACTTGTGCGTTTCACAGTTTATGTAGTAACTGAGATGAAATATTTAGTAACTACTGCTAAACCAAAAGGAACCATTTGTAGTTGTCGGAGTAAGGAATGCAAGTCTGGAAATAAATCATGCATAAATGCAGCAATTATGTCCAAATTTATTATGTATTTCTATTGCAGCTTCCTTTAAAAAAATTTTTTTTAAAATTCTTTGCTCTTTACAGACGTTTGATCATTATTGTTTTTGTGAACTGAAGATAAATCCTACAGGAGGAAATTGTAATTCATATAAGAACATGCTGTTTTGACTATAATTATTTTATGTTATTAATTTTCCCAAAACATGTAATGTTTGTGGTGTCATGCTAGGACAGTTCGAAAATACAGTGACAGGTTTYACGTTACATCGTTTTTAACCAGACCTCGCCGCACCATATGGCTTTGTGCGTGATCTTGTTTTGGTTTGCGCTCTAAATGTCCTCTCGGATACTACGCCGCCATTAAACACAACCCTGCCAGTTCGGTACTGTGTCAGCGACGTGTCTGAAAGTGCATTTGGCCTGTTAGACATGCTCAGTTAGAGAGAGCGAGAGGTCTTCTGGCTCAGGTTACGGCTCTGGGAAAAATGAGCAGACTCCGGGAAAGAGATGGCGAAAGAGACGGAGTAGGGGATGGAGAGGGTGGGGTGGTGGGGGKGTTGTGTGAACTAGCTGGCAGACGGGCAGATTTGTGTCTCCGTTTAGCTGCTGCCAACACTGTAACTTCCTTTCATTCTTCTCATTCTCTATCTCCTTCAAAACAATTCTGTGTCAAACACGCCCACACAAACACGGAGACTTACATGTGGACCCTGAGCCTCTTATGGTGAACCCAGCTGTGGAATAGATTCAGCTCTCATCTATTTAAATATCAAGATATTAGCTGACTGTGGTTAACAGTTCTTTTATTATTATTATTATTATTATTATTATTATTATTATTATATGTATTGAAAGCTGTTACTTAATATTTGCATCAATGCTACTTCTGTCTTAGATGGTTTTATTTCTTTTTCTGCTTTTTCTTCTTCCAAAATGACAACATTTGAATGTGAGAACCACAAACTATTTAAAAACAAAATAATATTATCTCTTTTTTGAAGGTCAGAGCTGTGTTTTGCATTTTTTTCCCCCTGAGGAGATTCATGTGAGGGTTAGCTAAGGTGCTAGCTAGATGAGCTTACTGTTTGAACCAATGTTTAGTGTGGTTTACCTCGTGTTTATTTTGTCCCAACACCTTTGTCAATGTTCTAAATAACAGTTTGAGTTAAAAATGTGTGAAATTAAGTAAAACTATTTGTTGTCTGCAAGGTTAAYGCTTAAAGGAATATCTGAAAGGTAACATTTGCTTAGTGACCATGTTAGCTTTTCTGTTATGCTAGCTTTGTGTAGTATATTTAGCTCTTATTTAGTGTTGTAAAGTAATTCAGTAAATATGTGTATTCGAATACTTAGTTTGGTTTATTATTATTTTTGGGCAATTGTTGTTTTTATTATTTATGTATTTCAAGTGGTCTTGCTGGTTTTAATGTTTTGGACATTTGTTGTCTCAAAATGTTGGTTTATGCTAATTACTGTCCTGTGGTATATTTATACTACATACCACTGTTTTCCTGGCAGTGTTTACTGTAGTGGTCCATGATGGGAAGAAGGATTTTGTGTTTTTATCAAGAATGACCTTTCTCATAATACCAAGCAAAAGTGGCTTAGTGTTTATATTGGCAGTTTTACCGCTGTTTGTGTGGGATGGAATATAATTATGGTCTCATTTTCAGGGAGATGTGTGATGAGTCCATGACTCACTCGGCAAGCTCTGCTTCCAGTCTGGACAGCCACGCCCTCTCGGAGAGCAGTCAGTCGCAGGGCATGCGATGGGAAGAACAGCAGAAGGTTCTGGCTGTAGAACAGCTGTGTGGAGTGTTTCGAGTGGACCTGGGACACATGCGGTCCCTACGGCTCTTTTTCAGGTGTGAGGCCAAAGCAGCAACACCGTGCAACACAATGACCTACTCTTAAAAAAATATTGACTATAAGGAATCAATGTGTTTTCAGTATTTGCAAAGGTCTGATGTCAAACAATAACTAACAAAATATTTTCAAAACATTTAACTGTATTTTGTTTCTGGGATAAGACTAAGTAAGAGCAAAGGTCCTGTTTATCGTTTCATTTTTTTTWWAAAAGTGTTATGCTAACTTTTTCAATAACAGTGACAGTGGCTTAGTAGTTAGCATTGTCGCCTTGCACTTCCAGGTTCTGGGTTCGATTCCTGCCTCGGGTCTGTGCTTGGTGGGTACTCTCTTGGTGGGTTTTATGCAGCTTAGGCTGATTGGCGTTCCCAAATTGCCCATAGTCTGTGAATGAGCGTGTGTGTGTGCTCTGCAATAGTTGTACCCCTGGGACCCTGTATGCATGATAAAGCGGTGTAGACGATGAGTGAGTGAGAGTGAGTATTCAATTACCAGTCCAACATAACTATGGTAATATTGCATTTTATCTAAAAATATCCCTGAAATAACATACAGATTAACCTTAATACACAAACATTGTTGACTGAAAGGTCATGAAAGCACATTATAAAATAAGATAAACATTTACTTACTTACTTACTTACTTACTGCATGCCAGCCCTTAGACTTGCCCTTTCCTTTTTTTTTTGTGTAAATATGGTTTGTATACTCTCCAGCTCTAATGCTATGAACATTTGTGGTACATACCGACAGGCTACATGTGTAATGATTAAAGACTAGGTTAAAGCCCTTGTAGTATTTTCTTCTGACAGCAACGTTCTTTTTGTCTCAGAAGCCCTTGCTACTTGTGACAATATGGCACATTAAATAACATTACAATCCTGCTGCAGGTTCTCTTGATCCTTCTGGGGAATATGGCAAAGTGTGTAAACCAACATTGTCACCTCATCACCAAGTTTAGACTTTTAGATGCGACTCCCTGTGGATTAACAATTATGACAGCAATATGTTACAGATTTTAGAAAGTGATTAGAGACYCTGCTACTTTGCTGACACCTACTGTCATCTCATTTAACACCTGGCGTGATAATTCTTCTAGGTGTCAAAGCATTACCATGGCAACCATCATAAAAACTGGATGGAGGGTATGCCACAGTCTCCTGACTGGGTTTCTAGGTTATGCACTTATCAGCCATGACATTGAAACCACTGGAGGGTGAAGTGAATAACGTTGATTATGTTGTTACAGTGGCACCTGTCTGAGGATGGGATATATTATGCTGGAAATGAACAGTCTGTTTTTGAAGCTGGTGTGTTGGAAGCAGATAAAATGGGCAAGCATGAGGATCTAACTGACTTTGATAAAAAAAATCTGGGCAAAATTGTGATGCCTAGATGAATCGGTCAGTGCTTGTTCAAATTGCCAGGTCTTCTAGGTTGTTCATGGTATGGGTGCTGAAAAAGCTAATGAAGATTACATGTAATATGTCTAGGGCTGCATTGTCACAGAAAAGCCAGAGTGTCAATGCTGACCCCACCAGATACCACRGGACAGCTTTAGAGCTAGTTGGAGTTTCATGCCTTGAGGAGTCTGAGCTKGTTTGCTAGTACAAAAGGCGACCTACACAATATTAGGCAGGTTGTTTTAATATTGTGGCTGATCTGTAATCATGTAATTCAGTTTAGTGTGTGACAACTGTGAAGACTCTTTTGTTATGGATGTGCATTTTGTCCAGTATTTGTTTGAAACAGAAGAAGGAAATTCTTTTCCATAATTGTTAATCAGTCTTTGTAATATTGGGTTATGTGTAGTATACATCATGTTTGATGCCTCTCTGACGCAGTGATGAGGCATGCACAAGTGGCCAGTTAGTCATCGCCAGCAGAGAGAGTCAATACAAGATCCTGCACTTCCACCATGCTGGACTGGACAAACTGGCCGAAGTCTTTCAGCAGTGGAAATGCTGCAGGGAGACGCAGCTCAAGGACCAGGTGAGGGAGGACACAATAGGAAACGCACACTCCAATCTGGTTTAAAAGTATTCAAGCAAAGTCTCACCGACCTGTTTTGTCCTAAATCTCTTGCTCAGGTGTCGGATGAGAAGTCGTGCATGCAGTTCTCCATCCGCAGACCTACTCTCCCTTCCACGGAGACTCACCCGGAGGAACGTCTCTACCGGAGACTGGACGTCAGCTGCTGGCTGCGGCACCTGAATCACAACGGGCAAGTGGAGGAGGAGTACAAGCTCAGGAAGGTGAAACTGGTGACATTTAGTAATACTAATGGATTAGAAATGGTAKTTAGAATCTCTTATTTAACAAGGTAGGTTCATTTCAGGTCATGGATACGTATGGGTATGACGACTAGAGCAGACCTGGAAAATATGCATGAGTGTAAATGTSATGAAAATGTTAGTGAGCTTCTTGAGAAGCGTAACGATGGTTTTTTAAGATAACGAGATTAGATATTTTGTGACGAGTATGAATTGTTTAGAGCCTATTCTGCACAGGGGGCTACTTTTCAATGTTTCGAGAAAACATGGATAGATAGATAGATAGATAGATAGATAGATAGATAGATAGATAGAGCAGAGAGTAGGAGAAGTAGGAAGGACAGTAACAGAATGTATGAAATGTATGTAGAAATACATAAACCATGCTTCAAATTGAAAAGAAAAAAAAAAACAAAGTTAAAGTACAATATACAAAGTATAATTATATGATATCTATCTCTAAAATTATGTAATATCTATATATATATTCTTTAAGAAAAATATATCCATATATTAAAAGAATGAGGTGAATATGTGCCAAATATAAGCCAGTAAGGATGCAAAATTCCTGGAAAGACTAGTGGAAATTGAGATGTGCAGAAACTTATACGGCAATTAAAAGTGAAAATGATGCGAAATGTATGTAGTGCAAGACTGAGATAATGAAGGTCAGTGTAGATTAGAGTACAAGGTGAGTGATGAACAAGTCTTTTATGAAAGGAGAGACATGTAAATGCATAACTGTGAATGAGTAGTGGCTGAGGGACGATCACAACCAAGAATCCCAATGACGTCCTCAGGCACCATAAAGAGAGAACAAAAGATTTCCTGTACAGTACATGCTGCTTGGCAAAAGCTTTGAACAATGGGTGACTGGTATTGGTCATAATGGACAGCACTTTGTTAAAGGTCTTTTCCAGCACCAGCTCCAGCAACCTTGTTCAATCGTATGATGCTGTGTTTAGATCAGAACCTCCTCATATGAGATTTTCTTCATTACTTTGTGTATATATTTATATATAATCTTGTTTAGTCTTCATATGGGAACCATATGAACCAAACTCTCTTGTGTTTGACAACATGGTTATCAGATGCTAATAAAGAGGAACATTGAGGAGAAATGTACAGTGTACACATCATTTGAGCCCTGGATTAAAGATTTCTTGCTAAAAAGCTAACTGTTGCAATTTTACTGTTTAATGTTGTAATCTTTCTATAATATTCAGCATCTTTTCTTTTTTTTTTTTTTCCTTTCTCAATTACACCACATTTATCAAAACAGGAAATATGTCTGCAACCACTGAGATGAGTCAAGGAACGAAAACATGCTTTGTCTGAGCTCTCATTTA
Organism: Clarias batrachus; assembly: GCA_003987875.1. Classification (NCBI taxonomy): domain Eukaryota; kingdom Metazoa; phylum Chordata; class Actinopteri; order Siluriformes; family Clariidae; genus Clarias; species Clarias batrachus. The sequence goes on along the minus strand of QMIH01000583.1, from coordinate 341,222 downwards.
TGGCAGTTTAATGAATGTACTGTATATACAGTACGTATGTACTGCAGACCTTATGGTTGCTTAAAGTCATCTCTTCTTGACATGTCCGCAGCTTAATTCATTTTCATTTCTTTTCAAGCGAAACCAAGTTCAAGGAGTGACTAATCCTGTATTATTCACTGGTACTTTATCCTAATAGTTTAATCAAAGTTGCGGTCTGGTTAACACTACTTAAGGAATATCTGTGTCAGTCAGTCATGGCTCATTAGAAGTTGTGTTTAAAATATCCAGCTTTTGAACGGTAAGGATGTTGGCACATATGAGTCATTCAAGTTCAACTTCTGTAATCTAAACAGCTATATATTTTTTTTATTAGTCATAAGGATGTCTGGAAATTGTTTTGTAAAACACAGCAGGAAACCTGATAAAAAAAGGTGATTTTTTTTCTTCTTTCTGTTCCTTAATAGGGAGGATGACGATATACAGTACTGTGCAAAAAGTCTTTAACCGGCCAATATTTCATCTTACATTATGTAGATTACATGGAAGAAATGGAAACCAATCTTTTACTTTGACTGACAGCAAAGTGGAAATTGGTTGTTAATGTAACCTCATTTCCCCACTCGTCTGTTCCATTTACTCAGTATTCAGCATCACCAGTATCATCTGTCATCACCTGCACCTGTTTCGCACTGGTTCATGCCATAAGTTAGAGGTTTTGTTTTATGCTTGGAATGAGTCATAGGCCATTGTGTGGTTTAACAAATAAAATCATTCTTTGGAAACTGGTCACGTGCAGCGACTGGACTAAAAATGGGAGTCAGAAACTCTGCAGAAAGCCTGGAGAACTATTCCTTAAGACTACATTGGGAAATATTTCAGATGTCTGGATCTTTGGAAGAAAAATCTGAATCAACGAAGAGTGGCCCAAGAATTTTGAACAGTACTGCACACATACAGTGTGACAGTATACAGTAATGAAATAAGAAATAACATTTATAACAACAACGGAACAGATGTGTCAGGGGTTCCTGAGTGGCATGTTAGATTGATGGACCAAATCATGGTTTTCCTGGGCATCTGTGCAAGTTGAAGTGTGTTACACTGCCGGGTTAAAAAGATCCCCTTAGCTGGTTTTGTGTGTCTTGCGGGGGGAAGCTTTGTCCTTTCCAGGTTGGAAGATTTCATTTGACAGGGCAGATGTCATTGGCTGTTGGGACTTAGCCAGGACAAAAATTGTAATTGGTTAAAAAATGGAAAATGTTTTTTACAATGTTTTAATAAATTATTAAGTGAATTGCTAAGAGATTTTCTTGCATAAAATTAAAAAAAAAATTATTTTCCCTAACGATGTTAAAACGCCTAAAACGTAAGCGGTGTAGCAATTTGGTCTCTTTAAAAGTAAAACTTAATCTCATTCTTAAGTGATGTAATAAAAACAGATTTCTGGTTTATACATGAAAATGACATCTCTGTTGCTCTCAGTCAGTCTCAGCTCTGTGAAAAATGGCACAGCAATTTGTTTTGTTCCTTCAGGCGATCTTTTTCGGAGGAATCGACCCATCCATCCGCGGGGAGGTGTGGCCGTTCCTGCTGCACTACTACAGCTACGATTCCACCTCAGAGGAGCGTGAGGCCTGGAGGCTTCAGAAACGCACCGAGTATCAGGAGATCCAGCAGAGAAGGTCAGGCGCTCGACGTGTTCTGTAGCACTAACAGCATGCAGATGTAGTCTTAACTCTTACGCTTCCTGTCAAGCACAATCTCCCCTGCAGGGTTTGAACCACAGCAAGCAACATGCGGGCTTTAAAATCGTGAGCAGTTTATTTTATTTTCGAAGTTCAAAGTGTGTACGTACACATCAAATTACACATATTGGACAGAATGCTTAAATAAATCAAAAAGCTGAAASAATGTTATTTATGCCAGAGTGTTTTTCTGTTCTTGACGCTKATTGGCCAGCAGCTCTGACAGTAGTGATCGCTGCAAGGCAAATCACAAGACTCCTTCTAATACAGTACTGTTTTTATATACGAGAGGTGTTTGAAGTCAAAACAGGAACTTTGATTGTGCAGCATAAAAAACACAGTTATGAGAGTACAAGCTACTGTTATTTCTCTATATATTCTTCTGTTTCAAAGTTCAAAGTGTGTATGTACACATCAAGTTACACGTAATGGACAGAATGATTAAATAAATCAAAAAGCTGAAACAATRTTACACTAATGCACTTATTGCATTTTAAATAAAAATGTAATTAATCAGAAACACCACCATATGCAGTGAAATGCTTACACATGTCTAGTACTTTTATACTGTTTGACTAGTATGTCACTAGCACCACCAAGCTAGAATTTATTTTCAGTATGATCAGACTGCACACTTATGAACTCCTTTAATGCCCCAAGCACGTGGAAATGGCTTGGAGCGAGGTCAGGAGTGTACGGGGGATGTGGCAATCACTCCCAGCCGAGTTCCTGTAATGCGCAAGTGCTGTTTTTGAATAACTGTGTATAAAGTTCTCGCAGATGGATGCGTCTCTTCCACAAGTCATCAACAAGTCTATCAGTTTTCAAGAATCAGGCTTGAGAAGGCACCGAGTCATCTCGGCCGGGATAGTCATTCACGGATTTACCGCCTGCTTTATAACGTTTGCACCATTCAGATGTTGTACTGCGGCTAAGAGTCTCATCACCGTATGTTATTTTAAGTGTCAATCCGTTTTACGCCTTCGTTCGTGAGAAATCTCATTACAATTCAGGTGTTACTTGAACAGCCCTTTTTTAACAGCTAACTCTCACAGAATTGTAGGAAGAACATGCCATTTAATTAAAGCTTAAAAATAAAACGAAGAAAGAAAAAAAATTCATTATTTAAAAACAAACAAACAAAAAAACAGTCTAACAGGTTCATATGGTGCTTTTTTTCATAAGGAAATGTTTAACAGTTATGGAAGACCTCTTCAATGTCTTAATTTTCCACCAATGGAGTGATTTATTATTAATAATAAAATAAAATAATTCATTCTTTTTTGATTGGGGGAAAATATGACAAGCTGCTCTTTTGCCTCCTTTTTTTTCCTGTCAAGAGGAAAAAAAAGAGAAGCTGGTAAAGGAACAACTGTTTATAGCTGTTATAACGCAAGTGATGACAGGGGTAAACTTGTCACATGGATGTTTCACAATATGAAATGCAACTATGAATGAACAGATAAACGCACGAGGTTAGTCGTTAATAAAATTTATGCAGAGTGAAATCCCTTGGCGAGTGAAGTGTGGCGTAGGAATTAACACACTTTGCGACATGTTGGAAAATAATCAGCTTGGGGTGATAATACAGTACCATGTTTATGTTTTATTGCTTGCATAATTAGACTGTTTAAAATATAAAGCAGGAAAAAGAATGTGTAATGCTTGAGATTATCGAGCTGTACGTCAAAGCGGAGGTGTGTAATTACAGTACACGCCAACTAAATGCCATTTGTCCCCCCGTCCCCCCGTMACCCCCTCCCCGAGTGCAAGGGTGCTTCACTGTTTCTCACGCAGTTTGTGAATGATCGAAAAACCGGACTTTGATTTAATGATGTATAAAATCAATAGATTAATAGCATTACAATTACAGTAGCATTACAATTCTGACTCTAACCTGCAGTGGAGTAGCAATTATAAACCATGTAAATGTAATATTATATAAAAGTAAATCACACTCCCTACTGGTGGTGTTGATGCTTAAAATACATACATATAGTCGTATAGTCATTTTCATCTTCACACCCGGTTGACAACGCTCTGATCATTATAGCTTGCGTTACAGAATCTTTTCACAGGCTGTCTTTGCGCCCGTCGCGAGTCTCTGTGGATGTAACTAGCAGAGACGTTGCAGTCCGGGCCTCTACCAATCAATAAACACGTGTGCACATACGTGCACAGTGTGAATTAATGTGTCCCCGGGGAAATGAGCATGTCATAACTGATTAAGGCATCGTGTGCCCATCGATCACAGATTACAAATGCTCCCTGACTAATGCAGCTACATTGGATTGTTTTTTTTCCTGTGCATTATTTACATTTTTGTTAGGTGTTCGGAAGAATTCTAGTTTTCTTTCAAACGGCACAAATCACCACGAATGATCTTTAGTGTCTCTGTGCTCTGGTAATCGAGTCGCTCGTGATATCATCAGATCGTCAATACTTGCGTGAGCAGTGCAAACATCATGCATTCTTCAGGCTGATTAGAAGGACATCTGGACTTTACCACTGATGTTTTGGCAAACCCTGTGTGGAATGCAAGCACTGAAATGATGATGGTATGACTTGCCAGGCACACCTGCATTTAGTAATCTCGAATCATTAGGCGTGGTAGATCAAATACTGTGAGTACAATTCTGATTCACCTACAGTGACCGCTCCTGAAATTGCCTTCACGTCAGCAGTCTTTATTCATCTCTCCTTGGGGAGTTTTTGTGCTGTCGCGCCTTTTAATTTCAATCAATATGAATTTGTGGGGTGTGTGTGTGTGTGTGTGTGTGTAATTGTCACTGGTTGTTCAACTGTACAGACAGAGTCCTCAGAGAGGTATGCGGAGAGAGAGAGAGAGAGAGAGAGAACTGCTGAAGATGTATAAGAAAAAAAGAGTGAGGGAGAGTAAGAAGGAGGGGTGGAGGGCTACCGGGGGAATCGTTTGCACAAACACAGGCTCTGAAACAATTGTGTGAAGTTGCATCAGGTTCTGGTGTTCATGCAAAGCAAACAGTGTTAATTAAATCCCACCTGCTTGGTGAGCATTTAGTCCGCTAGCTGGAAGGTTTGCTACACCTCAGCAAATCGATGAAGGCAGAAAGCCAAAAGCGTTTATCTGGCCCTGTGTGGCTTTAATAAATTACAGAAGGAAACAGAACAAAACAGTTTTAAGTGTTCCCACGTGTCAATGAAAGAAGCCACCGCTTTAAGTGCAGTGGCTTTAGGAAATCGGTCTTTTAAAGCTTTCGGGATTCTTCCATCCAGGTAATTGAACGTAAAACCGAAAACGCCGTCATTTATCCGAAGACCAAGCGTGTTTTCTATTACATCTTTTCATCTTATGACATATTATTAAAGAGGGGGGAAAAAAAGCAGAACTAAAGAACAAATGAAAAGGGGAAATGAAAATTTCTGTTGTTTTTCATGAAATGTCCTACGTCCATGATTTGCTGCCAAATAATTTTTTTTTCCACCGAGACACAGATGACCTTATGACCACATCACTCTCTCTCTTGTTTGTGTGTCTGTGTCTGTGTCTGTACGTGTGGGTCTATAGAAACAATTTCCTTAAATGACTCGCCATCAGAAAACATTTCCTTAACGTTGCCAGATTCATTTGCATTCCTAGGGAGATATTCATGTGTCCTGTACTGGTTGTTTACCTGTTTATTCATTCATTTATTGCAAGACAGTCTAACTTGTCATTATAAGCGTTTAAAAAATATATATATATAATTTGGAAGCTACATTGCAGAAAGTCTTTAAAAAAAAAAAAAAATCTTTCATTCATCTTAAACTTTTTTTTTTCGTAAATCTTCTGATCTCTTCCTAGAYTGTCGATGAGCCCTGAGGAGCACAGCGAGTTCTGGAGGAAGGTTCAGTTCACGGTGGATAAGGACGTTGTGAGAACTGACAGGAGCAACATGTTCTTCAGAGGAGAGAACAATCCTAATGTAGAGATTATGAGGTCAGAGTCTGACACAATTTTCAGTTTTCTGACACAGTTTCTTTCTGTATGTGTGTGCGTGTGTTTGTGTGTGTTTGTGTGTGTTTGTGTGCGTTTGTGTGTGTTTGTGTGCGTGTGTGTTTGTGTG